>JBBPBX010002467.1:0-37018 GCA_038048925.1 Garcialebias charrua
TCTTTAAATCTGGAATGAATTTAAAAAAAAAAAAACGTTGCACCATGCAGTATTCGAACTCATGATCTTTGGGACGAAAGGCAGGCACTCTACCCACTAACCTATTTAGGCATGTTAGAACAACTTGGTCAACTCTTCATTTAAAAGTGGACGGTTTGTTGTGCGCTGAGCGTGCCAGACAAAACCTTTATCCGTGCCTCTCTACGTCACTCAGAAGTGTCTCCAGTTCACAGTCCGTGAAGTTACTCTTTTTTCCACGTTTCGACATGATTTGCAATAGAGCAAAGACGACATTCCTAACGTGCAGGGCATATTTAAATGAATTTGCATATTTATATGGAGGCGTGTCAAAGGCGGAGTCGGCCACTCTCTCATGTGCGCTCAATCCCACGTTGGTTGTGATGTACAAAAGGAATGTGCGTGGATACCGGCGTATGCACAGTTTGATACATCTGGATTTTTTTGTGCGTACGCAGATTTCTGGATTTGACCGTGCGGCACTTTTCAGTAAGAAATCCACGCAAGTCTTTGTACATGAGGCCCCTGGACTCTTGCTGTGTGTTCATCTGGACCCATCAGAACCTCAGAACCATAGCCTGTTGGAACGACAGCTTCTCCACCTGGCAGAAATAAATAAAAAAAATAAAAAAAACTCTGTTGTTGTGTGATCAAAGTAAACACAAGCAAACATTATATTAAGAACGTTGATTTACCTGCTGTAATCAGCTGTTTATCACGGAGGAAAGTCCGGTTCTGGTCCACAGTCCACTCAGGCAGCGGCTGGTGTGCAGCTTGTTAAATGAAGCAGTCCCACTTGGTGTCAAATCTGTTGACTCTTATCCAAATTCCAGCTTTAACTTGTTGTTAACTTGTTGACAACAACTTGTAGTTAGCTGATTTTAGCCAGAGAGGAAAACAGACGAGGCAGGCCTCGTGCTCTGTTTACCTCAGGCAGACGCATGCGCAGTAGTGAAGGTTCCAAAAATCACAGCGCCATCTAATGGCCCAGCATGGTAACTACAGTGAAATCATGAGGACGGGGGGTGGAGGGGGAGAGAGTCGTATCCACAGAATTCGACCGTGTCAACGCAAAACTTTTCACCTAATTAACATACCCAAAACATCCGTTTCCCCCACACAGTGTCTGTGTAAACAGGGCCTTAGAGTTACCAATCAGCCTAAGAAGCATGTTTCTGGTCTGTGGGAGGAAATCAGCATACCCGGAGAAAACCCATGCATGCACAGACAGAAAAAGCAAACTCCACCCAGAACCCCCCCCCCCCACACACACACACACACACACACACACGAGACCCATAGCAGGTCCATCTCAGGCCGGTTAGTCCTGGAGCGCAGGAACAGGTTCGTTCCTCGCCTAACGGCCCCGCCGAGGACTTCCTCGGTGAACCGGGACGGGAGGTAGAAGCGGGCCTGACGAAGCAGGCCCGCTCCAAAGTTTTGTAGGTTTGTCCGCCCACGGGGTACGAGAACCAAGACATTTAATCCCAGACTTTATTTGTAAAAAACTACGAAAAGCTAGTGACGTTCATGTGTGCTCAAAACAAAATGTTTCTGACATGTGTGTAATAAAGACAAATTTTTGTTCTTCGAAACACACAACAAAAGTACCAGAAGCACAAACTGCCCTGATTCTTGACTCCCCAAAAAAAAACAGGGACAACAACAACAACCCATTTTTATGAAAACAGTCATGATAAGGGGAGAGGGCAAGCACCCCTCCTCCCTCGTGCAGCACAGGGTGTCAGGTCAGAGAATGAACCGCAGTGGGACGTCTGGGATCTGTCTGGAGCATGCAGACTTCACGGCGTCCACATGTGGGTAGGTAAGTTAGCTCAGGGCCGAGCGAGGGGGGGTCAGATACTCTCCCGCCCGCACCCACGAGGAGCAGGCAGCCCGTAATGAACATGCCTCTGAGGCTCTCAGCGCATGCGCAGGCCTGGGGGGGCGTGTCTTCCGAACGCATGGGTCATGTCAACAGTGCGTCACGCAGTTCCACAAGCGGTCGCCTCCGTTTAAAGGGGTGCTAAAGTCAGATATAAACCTAAAACATGCACACGTCTTGAGGAAGGAAATAACAGCAATGCTACAGAAAGGTGTGGTCTGTGTTGTTCCAAAACGAGACATAAACTCTGGCCATTTCAGCAAGTACTTCCTCATGCCAAAACGAGACCGAACCTTGAGACCAATACTGGATCTCAGAGCTTTGAACAAGAGAATAACAACTTACAGGTTCAAAATGCTTACGCTGAGACAAGTGCTCTAGTCAGTGAGACCGGGAAACCACACGTGCACGTTGAATCTGAAAGATACCTACTTTCACGTGGGCATTTGGAAGAGACACAGACAATATCTGCACTTTGCATTCGAAGGAAAAGCTTACGAATTCAAAGCTTTACCTTTCGGATTAAAAACCGCTCCACGCTCTTTCACAAAGTGCCTGGACGCAGCTTTGGCTCCCCTCAGGGGTCAGGGGGTCTGAATTTTGAATTATTTGGACAACCTTCTCAATCTTGCCAGCAACAGAGCACAAGCCCAGCTGCATACACACATGGTGATGACGCACCTGGAGGCTCTGGGCTTCGTGCAGAAAAGCGATCTGACTCCATCACAGATTACCGTATTTCTGGACGTACAGATCAACACCATCAGAGCACGGCTCTCAGAGGAATGGGTTTCCTTGATACGCCTCTGCCTAGCACACTTTCAGCTGGGTCAGAGAGTGTCCTTCAAGCTTTGCCAGCGTCTTCTGGGCCTACTGGCAGCCGCAATTCCCTGCGTGCCCCAGGCATTGCTGAAGATGTGTGCTCTGCAAATTTGGCTAAACAAACAAACACGTCCTACCCCTCTCAGGTGGGCAGGGAAGATTTTGATCAGCCAAGAATGTCTGTCAGCTCTGGAACCCTGGAGGGATCCCTCAGTGTTTACCGCAGGCGTCCCGCTGGGACGAGTCCTGTCTCGTGTGGTGATCACGACAGACGCTTTGTTGAGGGAATGGGGAGCAATTTGCAGGAACCAGAACGTCCAAGGGCTCTGGGGAAAACAGGATGCAAAGCTCAACACCAACTTGCTAGAATTAAAAGCCGTTTATCTATCAATAAAGCTATTTTACAAAAAGGGGCTGATTACAAGGCAGCACGTCCTCATAAAATCGGACAGCAGGACAGCAGTGTCCTACATCAACAAACAGGGGGGGACGAGGTCCCAAGCCCTCCTCGGCCTGACACACAGGCTGTTCACGTGGTGTGGTCCCAGAATTTTGTCACTGAGAGCGACACACATCCCGGGAGAACTAAACCATGGGGCAGACGCCCTCTCAAGAGGACCTCTACTGACCTCAGAATGGAGACTGAACCCATGGATCGTGGACCAGGTCTGGTCATGATTCGGGCAAGCATCCGTCGATCTGTTCGCATGCAAAACCAGCTCGCACTGTGCTCTGTACTTCTCTCTAATGGAAACAGACACAACGATGGGGACGGATGCCCTGGCCCACGACTGGCCAACAGGGGTGCTGTATTACGCGTTTCCACCCGTCCCTTTAATTCAGGCGTTGCTGGAACGTGTACGGAGGGGAGCCCTCTCCCTGATATTAATAGCCCCCCAGGTGGCCACAGAAACCGTGGTTCCCAGAAATAATTTCATTGTTGTCAGGAACACCATGGCAGCTGCCCCCCACAGGGACCTGCTTACTCAAGCCCACGGGCAGGTTCTCCATCCACGTCCAGAACTTTGGCAACTCACAGCTTGGCCACTGAAAGGAACAGGTTGATGGCCTCTGGCCTCCCCAGTAATGTTGTTAACACAATACAGGGGGCGAGAGCTGGGTCAACCCAGACTCTCTATGCTCGTAAATGGCGTGTCTTTGAGGCCTGGTGTCTAGAGAGGAATATTGTCTCATATTCCTGCGACTTAGTCCAATTCCTCACTTTTTTGCAGGACCTGCTGGAAAATGGCTGCTCATTTTCCACATTAAGGTGTTTTTGTTTTTGTCAGCCATCTCGGCATGCCACGAAGTCTGGGGGGGGGGGGACACCCGTTGCCCATCCTCCCACGATACGTTTCATGAAGGGCGTACTAAGGAAAAGGCCCCCCAGCAGGACTCTGGTCCCGGTCTGGGACCTTTAGTTAGTCCTGGATGCCTTGTGTGAGCCTCCATTTGAGCCTCTCAACAGCATTAAGATAGACTTATTATCTTATAAAACTGCTTTGCTCCTGGCTCTCTGCTCAGCTAAATGTGTGGGTGACCTCCATGCTTTATCTGTGCACCCAATGTGTACAAGGTTTGCACCTGATGGGTCAAAGTTCACTCTACGTCCTAACCCCACATACGTGCCGAAAGTACAGACTCTGGCTGCGTCTCAATTCAGAGGCTGCATCCTCATGAGGACCCAGCCTAGATGGGCTGAGTAGCCACGTACTCACAAGGCCGGGTGGGCTGAGCAAAACTGCTGAAATGGGACGGTCTAGCCTTCAGGTTTGCCGGCCTTGAAGTGGGTGGGGCGTTCTCTTGAAGTGGGTGGGAATGCGCGCTTGGTGTGTGTGGAAAGAGAAGGGACGCCGCTAAAATATATTAGTTAGCTGAATACATGTATATATATTAGTGTTTCTGAGTTTACTGTTTGTTAAGAACTGATTACAAATCAGCTTATAAGGGGCGATCTGTTAAGACCCAGAGTGGACCTACAAAAAGCAAGTTGTCCAGTAGCTCAACTGGTTAATCAACCTGCGATTGGCGCAGAGATACTTTTCTCGAAGCTGGTTCGAATCTCACTCGGTACGGTTAAAACTTATTTTACGTTTGTCTTTTATTGGATAAAAAAATGAGGACTGAGATTAAAAGGAAGGAGTTTGTGAAACTCCTTTTTTTTATCCAATAAAAGACAAACGTAAAATAAGTTTTTTTTTTTTTTTTTTTTATTTATCAGGAGAACATACAACAATTAACAATACATATATTTTACGAAACTTACATGACTTCTCCAAATAAAATTTTCTTTTCTCCCCTTTTCTCCCCTCCCCTCCCTCCCCCCTCCCACAACCAAACATATCACACCCCACTAACCTAACCAAAAACAAGAGGAAATAAAAAAAAAAAAAAAAAAAAAAAAAAAAAATAAAAAAAAAAAAAGGGGGGGAGGAGGGGGGATAGGACGGCATCAAAAAACTAAAAGGAAACGAGTGTTTTACCCATTCATTTATTCTTCAGAGTTAAGTCACATGGTAGTGTGATGAGTTAGTCCCATCAGTCTGTGCATTGAGCATGAATCAGGGTATCAATCTGTATGTTGTGAAGGCAAAGATTTTACATATGACACAAAGGGTGCCCATTTATAAGTAAATTTTTCAGAACTACCTTTCACTGTTAATGAAATTTTTTCTATTTTCAAGAATGATCTTACGGTGTTAAGCCATTGCGATGTGGATGGAGGTGTGGGAGATTTCCACGCGAGCAAAATACAGCGCCTGGCAAGGAGAGAACAGAAGGCTAGGACCTCCCTCTGCTGGCGGGATAGGTTAAGTGTGGTCCCTGGAACTCCAAAAATGGCAATAAGTGGATCATTCTGAATCTGGATCTTAAAAACTCCTGAGAGTATGGAGAAGAAGTATTTCCAGAACCCTTGTAATTTTGGGCAGAAGAAGAACATATGACTTAAGTTGCAAGGTGAGGCCTGACATCTATCACATTGATCTGAAATTGAATGGAAAATTTTTGATAGACGGGACTTTGAAAAATGTACTCTATTTATTACTTTAAACTGTATTAGTTGTAGTCTGGCACATGGTGTACTCTGGCGTATGCTGAGAATAACTTTATCCCACCATGACTCTGACAGTTCAACACCCAATTCCCGTTCCCATGCAGTTCTGGTTTTACCTGATGAGTCGGTCTCAATTGCCATAAGTTTTCCATAAATAATAGAAAGAGGAGATTTCAGATTAGGCTTCAAAGCTAGGAATTCGACCCATGGTGGGTCATTAGGCAAAGTTGGAAAATTTGGAAACCGTGATGAAACGCAATGTCTAATTTGGAAATAAAGAAATAAATGTGAAGTGGGTAGATTAAATTTAGAAGACAATTCTGAAAAACTAAGGAACAAACCATCTTCGTAAAGGTCTCTCATTGTTCTAATACCTCTCTCATGCCAAATTCTATAGGCAGCATTAGTAGATGCTGGAGAGAAAATGTGATTCTTTAATAACGGCATTTTATTAGATGGTAATACAAATTTAAAATGGGACCTAAATTGTGACCAGATCCTGAGTGTAGAAAGCACTATAGGATTTGTAGTAACAGAGGATAGTTTAATTGGTAATGATGAATAAATAATTGAGGCAGGTGAAAAAGATGCAGAAATCGATTGAACTTCAAGTTTGCACCAAATCAGATCCGGTGAATTTAACCAATAATTCAGTTTATGAATATGCGAGGACCAGTAATACATTGTAAAATTGGGTAGAGAAAGACCACCATTTGTGGTGAACTGTTGTAATAAAGAAAGTCTCATTCTGGGGGCCTTTCCATTCCACAGAAAGGAAGAGACCATCTGATCCAGGGACCTGAAGAACTGTTTGGGCAGAAACAAAGGGATGTTTTGATATAAAAACAGAAGTCTAGGTAGCACATTCATTTTGATAATATTAATCCTGCCTATTAGTGAAAGAGGGAGAGAGTTCCACCTCTGAAGGTCTGATGCAATTTGGGAGACTAGTGGGGTATAATTCTGAGAAAACATCGAGGGCAGAGTACGTGTAATATTAATTCCCAAATATCTAAACCCCGAGGGACTGAGCCTAAAAGGGATATCAGAAGGCTTAAGCTTTAAAGCTAATGAATTCACTGGGTAGCATTCGGTTTTAAGTGAATTAATTTTATAGCCGGAATACGATCCAAATTTTTCCAGAGTATTTAAAATTGGGGGAAGGCTACATAATGGGTCAGAAACATACAGGAGAAGGTCATCTGCATATAAGGACAGTTTAAGCTCGACGCCAGAGCGGATGATTCCGTGAAAAGAAGAAAGGGATCTTAGGGCAACAGAAAGAGGCTCAATGGCTAACGCAAACAAGAGGGGGGAAAGAGGGCAACCCTGTCTAGTACCACGCCCCACCGAAAAATAGTCCGATTGGATGGAATTAGTAAGAATACATGCTTGAGGAGATGTATAAAGTAGTTTGATCCAGGACACAAACCTCTCTCCAAAACCAAACCTATTAAGAGCGGCAAAGAGATACTCCCATTCTACTCGATCAAAAGCTTTCTCGGCGTCAAGAGAAATGATTACTTCAGGAGACTTGGGGGAATGAGTTGAAAAAATTGTGTTCAATATTGTACGGGTATTAAAAAACAACTGGCGACCTTTGATGAATCCATTTTGTTCTTGTGAGATAATCAGAGGGAGAACTGTCTCAAGCCGAGTTGCGAGTATTTTGGACAAAATCTTAAAATCCACATTCAAGAGTGAAAGGGGTCTATAAGACTCGCAAGCAGTAGGATCTTTATCCTTCTTTAACAGGAGAGAGATTGAAGCTTGAGTCAAGGTGGGAGGTAGCAGGCCACGCCCGAATGACTCATTATAAACCTCGAGAAGAAGAGGGGCTATCTTATCTTTAAATTTTTTGAAAAATTCGGCAGAGAAACCATCCGAGCCAGGTGTTTTACCACTTTGCATATTCTTAATTGACTCTAATATTTCTTCTAATTTAATGGGAGCCTCAAGTTGGTCAGAAATCAATTTGTCTATCCTAGGAATGTCAATATTCTGAAGAAAGGCGAGTAGCTCGTTTGAGTCTGCTTGTAGTTCAGATTTATACAGATCGCAGTAGAATTTTTTAAAGGTGTCACTAATGGAGACAGGGTCTGAGACAAGGTTGCCCGATCGATCCTTGATTTGCGATATTGTGTGAGAGCTAGCCTTTCGTTTCAGTTGATGTGCCAAAAGTCTACTTGGTTTTTCCCCATGCTCATAATAAGTGGCTCGAGATCGGATTAAGAGACGCTCCGCATCAGATGTTGTTAAAAGATCAAGTTCCATTTGAAGATCCTGTCGCTGTTTCAGCAAATCGTGTGACGGATTAACGGCATTTTGCCTGTCAATATTCTGAATTTTTGTTGATATTTCTGATATCTTAGTGCGTAGATTTTTATTGACATTAGCTGAAAAAGAAATAATCTGACCACGAATATAGGCTTTTAATGTTTCCCATAATAGTGAGGGAGAAATTGTATCGCTCTTATTGAACATTAGGAAATCGTCAATTGCTGATAAGATGAATTTATTAAATGGCTCATCTGATAACAGGAGACTATTAAATCTCCAACGAGGACTAGAACGGGGTTTATTTATAAAGTTTATATCAATGCTTAGAGGAGAATGGTCTGAGATAACAATCGGATAGTATTCAGAAGAAGTGACTCTCTGCATTAAAGAGCTGTCAACAAAAAAATAATCTATACGGGAATAGGATTGGTGCACCTGCGAGTAAAAAGAATAGGTCCTTGTTAGTGGATTCTGTGCCCTCCATGGATCTACATATCCATTTTGGGACACAAAATCCAAAATAGATTTAGACATATTAGACTGTGTGCAGGGCCGAGATGAAGAGCGATCTAATGATGTGTTCATAACACAATTCAGGTCCCCAGCTAAAATTAACAGATGAGTGTCAAGATATGGAAGTGTGCTTACTAAATTGTTTATAAAGTCTGGGTTATCAAAGTTTGGTGCATAAATGTTCACTAATAAAACGGGAGTATGGAACAGAGAGCCCGCGATTATAAGAAATCTGCCATTTGTATCCTTCATTATTTTTGATGCTGTAAAATGAATATTCTTATTAAATAGTATGGCAACTCCTCTGGCTTTTGAGTTGAAGCTCGAGTGGTAAATCTCCCCAATCCATGGATATTTAAGCCTGACCTGATTTGAATTTTGCAAATGTGTTTCCTGTAGGAATATTACGTCTGGATTCAGGCGTTTCATATGAGAATATATTTTAGACCGTTTCACCGGATTGTTAAGACCTTTAACATTCCAGCTTAGGAATCTGACAGCAGATGATGTCGAGGAAGCTTTCAAATCAACAGCCATGTGACCTGTTGTTCATAATAAGGGTTGTAAAATATTGCCATCCTTCCCAATCCCCGCCCACACCCCAGGAGAAAAAAAAAAAAAAAAAAAAAAAAAACACAAACAAAACAAAAAAAAACAAAAAAAAAACCCAACCCCCCCCCTCGCACTTGGCCCTTCCCCAGATGAAGGGACTGTGCAGACTCCAACAGGAGTCACTAGAAAACTTGTCCTTACGGTCAAATGGCACCACATCACAACCTGTACCAGGTGACTCCCACAGAACTAGCTAAATGAAAAGAAAATTTAAAATATGTAATAGGCACTAATCTGGAAGAGCAAGAACTCTTTAAAAAACAAACAACAAAAAAAACAACAACTAAAAAAGCAGTGATTGTTAATAATAATAACTAATAGTAATAACATTCCCCAAATGCGAACCAAAGCCCACCATATAATCCAAAACATTAAATCCCTAAATGTAATTAAAACACACTGATTATAATTCTAAACATTAAAACCGTGAATGCAAACAATACACAGTAATTATAATTATAAACATTAAATCCGTGGATGCAAACAAAACACCCTAATTATATTTCTAAGCATGAATAGTAATAATAACTAATAATACTAACGTTCCCCGACTATGAAAAAAAATAAAAATAAAAGAAGAAAGAAAAAAAAGCTGGCTAATTATATTTCTAAACATTAAATCCGTGAATGTAAACAAAGCACTCTAATTATGTTTTTAAACACGAATGACTAACTAATAACTAATAATACTAACGTTCTCTGGGTATGAAAGAAAAAGCACACTGATTATTATTTCTACCCATTAAATCCGTGAGTGTAAACAGAGCACTCTGATTATATTTTTAAAACATGAATAATAATAATAATAGTTACTAATAATACTGACGTTCCCTGAGTATGAGAAAAAAAATAAAAATAAAAAAATAAAAATAAAAAATAAAATAAAAAGCACACTGATTATTATTTCTACCCATTAAATCCGTGAGTGTAAGCAGAGCACTCTGATTATATTTTTAAACGTGAATAATAATAATAATAATAATAATAATAACTAATAATAATAATGTTCCCTGAGCATGAAAGAAAAGGCACACTGATTATTATTGCTACCCATTAAATCCGTGGGTGTAAACAGAGCACTCTGATTATGTTTTTAAACGTGAATAATAATAATAATAATAATGACTAATAATACTGACATTCCCTGAGTGTAAAACAAAGTACACTAATTATATTTCTCATTTTGCAATCGACTCGATGTACACACTCGCCTCTTCAGGGGACGTGAACACTCGTGTGGTTCCCTCATGCGTGATCTTCAGCCGGGCCGGGTGGAGCAGGCCGAACCGAACACCCTGGATGTTGCGAAGCCTGCGGCGACAATCAGTGAAGGCGGCCCGCGCGCGAGCCGTTCTGGCAGTGTAGTCGGGGAACACAAAGATATTTGTACCGTTCACTTTGATCTGCTGCTGCTCCTTCGCTTTCGCCAGGATTTTCACACAGTCCGTGTGGTAGTGTAGCTTAGCCACAATTGGACGGGGCCGCTCGCCTGCCTTCGGTTTGGGTACTGGGATGCGGTGAGCATGATCCAGCAGCGGGTCCTCCTCGAAGCCGAAGGCCTCCTTTAGCATCCGGGAGACCGCAGCCGTCGTAGCCGATGAAGGGTCATCCTCCGGGACACCGATAATCCGGATATTCTGACGTCGGGACCGGGATTCAAAATCGTCACATTTATCCTCCAGCTGTGCCACCGTCTTCGTGAGGCTCTCGACTTTTTTCTGGAGGCTAACGATGTCATCTGTGCAGGTAGAGACTGACTTCTCCACCTCTGCTACCGTTAGCTTTAGCCCCGTGAAGTTCTCCTGCACTGCAGCTAGCCCCGATGATAGCTCATTTTTGAAGGCGGACAGCTCGGCGTTGATCGACGAGAGACTTTCACCCAGAGCGGCTTGGAATTCTGCTTTAATTATAGCAGTAAAGTCCTCTCGGAGAGCCACCAGCAGCTCCTGTTTGAGGCTGCCGACGTCACAAACTGTAGCGGCAGCTGCTGCATCAGATGAAGGAGGTGACCCAGGATAGCTCGAGGTTCCGCCACGAGGAGCAGGCCACAGGTGAGCTTCGATCGAACTTACTCCTTTAGCTCCTTTAGCAGGCTTTGGTGGCATTTTGGCGATCGAACAGGAGATATGCGTTGAATGTGTAAGTTGTCTGTTGTTTGCGGTCAAAATCGGAAGAAAGTGCCAGGCATTAGTTGGAAAACAGGCCAGTTCCGCAGGAGCGCACCTGAACACAACTTATCCCACCGCCATTCAGCCGGAAGTTATCCAACTTCTCGAATTTGAAGGCCAAGTGCACCTTGTAAAACAAAGCTCATACAACAGGAAGTAGGGCTAAGTGGGGAAAAAATGATTTAAGTGTGCATCAAGCAAAATCACTTTTAAATCAAATTTTAATTGATTTATCATTTTGCTTGTAAAATCGAACGTAGTTGAATGATAAAACATATATATGCTGTGCAATTTTATGCATAGTTCCAACATCATGTCACACACCCTTTAAGCTTGAACTGGCTGTCTGCAGAGAACGGATGCATTGGAAAGAGGCTAAAATAACAAAAAAATCTCACTGGACTGAGGGTGTTTGTGTGTGATTAGTTGGCAAGCTGCATTTAAGAGGGTCTCAAAGTGTCTGAAAACATTTGTGGTGGTCTCTATTTCCTTGCGTGAAACTCAAAGGCTTGTGGTCTTGTTGCTTGAATATTGAGCATGTTCCAAAAAAGTATGCATCAATCTTTTCTCCAAAAAAAAAATCAGAGTTGTTGTAGATCAAAGTCATCGCAAACCCATCTAATTGTTCATATAGAAAAATGAAAAATCATGATGATAGATAATAACTACCCAAGTAGTCTGAATCTGCTCATATTTATTTTTAAGTGTGCTCCAGTAGATCATAAATGTGAGGTTGGCACAAAGTGGGTTGAGGTGGGTACAATATGGGTGGAGGTGGGCAACAAAATCATGCGCAAGAGCTAGAATACAGTTTTTCAAGCTGTAGACATAAAAAGAAGCTGTGATTTTCAAAAACTGGATGCGCCGAACGCGGCCATACGACCTACTGGTCAGTTGGTTATAAACATTCACAATTCAGTGACTTTGCAACTGGACATCTACCTATTTTCTTGCAATCTTGAGTTGTCGACTAGCCTCCAACTGTTGCATATGGAGCAAAATTAGCATGACTTTGTGAATCTTTTTGAGACCAATTTTATTCCATATTTTTTAGACTAATTTAATTCCTTAGTTGAAGCTCAGTGAGATACTACCGTAAGGCATAAGGGGGTAATCCTCCCTCCCTGACCCTGATTAATCCAGGCTAACACTGCAGGACAGCAGGGGCACGAGTTAGAGTAGACAGAGGCACAAGGAGGGAAGTTAATGCAGTAAAAAATTATCACACAGTTTAGAAAAATACGGCACTGAAGCTAGTGGCAAAGAGCAAGTTTAAGGTCGCTTCTGACATAAAACTATACAGTAGGTGTTCAACAGAACCTTAAGAATGCTACGTAATCCAGAATCATGCCACATTTTTCAACAGAAATTTAAATCAGTTAGAATTCGGGAGCATTTGGTGAATAGATGTCCACGAAAGAAGATAAATGGTGAGAGGAAGACAAATAGTTCATGAGGTCTGACGTCAAATCGTCTGAACAGCATCAACGTGAGAGCAACAGGTGGTCAGAAAGTCACTTCATGGTCATTGCCTTCTGCGGCCAAAGACATCTACCGTAATCAGAATCATATAGGTATAATTAACTTTCACACTCTGTTTATTACTTGTAGCCAAGCATTGTGAAGCAGACGGTCCTGCAATGCAACAGTTCAGACATTTAAAAGTAGACAACACATCACTTCCTCTTGACCTCTTTTTTTTTTATGGAGGAAGCTCAGACATCTGAAAGAGGAAATGAGCAAAAACATGCAGTGTGACAGGGAGTTTCTAACCTTTTTAATCATCTAAGCAGAACTGTCAACAAACTAACAGCATAGCTTTGCCCTTTCTCAACTGATAATTTACTTCTAACCCTTCATTTTCCCCTTCCATGTCTTGATTCAGCAAACTAAGAGTGGGCGACCTGTTGTCAGTGGCGCTCACCCGCACAGTGGAAGGTCCAAAACGCTTTGCCAAACCTGCAGTCTAACAACCTAAACCCCTGCTACATGAGCGCCAATGATACAAAGAGTGATTTGTCTGAGAGGCAGCGAGGGCTGACTCAACATTAACGGGAGAATCAGCACAAGGGAACAAGGAAGCAACCCCTAACAGATGCCCACGGAGGGAAAACTTCATCTGTAAAACATCCAAAGCCTATTTGAGTCATGTAATTGGCAGTGAAAGTCCTAAAAAGAGTACGGCTCAGTGTTACAGGATGGTGGAAAACTATACGTCTGATCTTTTGAGCAACTTTGTCTTCCCCTTTGTTACGTAACGACTTGTTGGATTCCAAAAAGTAAAGAAATGAAAAGGGAGAAGCAAAAAAAGTAGCCCAAACGTTGAGATTCATTAGCAGTCTAAAGGGAACTCAAGCTAAATTACCATACATAGAAGCATGTTTCCACAGGAACATGCATTCAAGTTAGGTAGGCAGGCAAAATGCACAAGAAAAGAAGACCAGGAAGGAGTTGGCTGCCTCGAGTTGTGGTTTTCCTTCTACACGACTTTTCCATCTCTACTGAGGCCTTTACCATAACTGTGTGGTATGGCTTTCTTCTTAAAGTTCACAATCCCACTGATGTTTCATAAAAATAAACTAAAGATGTACCTGGTAGAGTGATGTAAGTTTTAATTATTACAGGGGGAAAGTCAAAAGTTTGTAGAGAATTAAGAGCACAGGAGCAAATGGCAAAGGAGATCGCGCCTGGGTTATGTGGCTCAGAATCAAGATGTCGTGCTCGATAAGGCTTTAACCGGCTTAGCTCCTCTGCGATTGTACTTCTCAATCAAAAGGGATGTTCTCCCAGTGAAAAGGGATCCTGCTTGACACATAGGTAAAAACATGTCAGAAAGTGACGACCCCTAAAGACTTTGCAACCGAAGAGCTTCCCATTTGCCATTTCTGTACACTACAGGTTAAAATACCGTATTTTTCGGAGTATAGGTCGCACCGGAGTATAGGTCGCATTGTCCAATTATTACCAATAGATTGGAAAAATCCCTAATAGGTCGCACCTACGTTTAGCTCTGCTGCAAATGTCTGCCACAGGAGCGCACAGCAAGGCTTTTAAGAAGATTAACACTTAAAAACAATTATTTGTTTGATAAAAATTATAGCAAATATGTGTCTGAGCTGAACTTTTCCTTAATAAATGAACGTAATTGTGAAATGAGCTGGATTTTAAAATTTGTTTTGCCGAAAGTGATAAAAAGTCATATATAGGTCACACATGAGTATAGGTCGCAGGCCATGAAAAAAATGATAAAAAGGTGCGACCTATACTCCGAAAAATACGGTATGTTATTTCATGAATCACATGAGAGTGAAAGACAAAAACCACTCACCCTCTTTGGGACAACTTTATTCTTGACCAAACAGGACTTTTCCAGGTTCTGATATCCACCAATTACTTCAATTTCCTCCGCAGTTGGGTACTTTTTCTTCACCGGTTCGTCTACAGCAGGGCTCGTTTGATGGGATGGGCCCTTTTTGGACTCGGCTACCGTTGGCCGTGACATGGAGGCGAATATTCCCCCAGCGGCGGTCTTTTTGGGTGTAACTGTGAGGGTGGCGCCTCTCTTCACATGGCCCCCTGACGCACTCCTGATGGTGAAGAGTTTCGGCGAAGCGCTGGGTGATGGGGAGATGCTGGGAGAGTTGGCTGGAGAGGGTGATGGGGAGGAGGCCGGAGTCGGAGCGCAGTTTGTGGGTTTCAGCGAGATGTCTGGAGAGTGGCTCCTGGAAAACGATGGGGTGATAGTTTGCTTGAGCTGAGATGTTGGCGAACAGGCAGCCTGAGGAGACTCTTTGAGGTTCAGTTCTGGTGATTTCTGCTCCTCCTTGTGCGTTAACGCTCCTTTTAGGCTTTGCTGCCCTTTGGTTTCTCCATCTTTTAAAGTGTTTGCACATGACTTCTGACTTTCCTGCTCTTTCAGCTGAAACTGTTCAATCTGCCGCTGGACTCCACAGATGTTGTCAGCTGTCGGCGTTTTACCGTCCCCCTGCTGCGAGTTTGAGACGAGCGGCTTCACTTTAACAAGGTGCAGCGACGACGGTACGTCTACGGCCCTGTCCCTCAGACACAACGCTGATCTTGAACCCACGTTGTTCAGGTTGTAGATCCGACTCATGGCTGCCAGGGAGCTGGGAAGAGGTGGTGAAGAGGAGACAGATTGTGTAGAGTTGATTGCTGTTGTGTAGTTTCCCACCTCCTCTTCTGAGAGCTCCTTTTCTTCCTCCTCTTCTGTGCTCTCGTATCGACCCCTGTGGCACCCCGGATGCTCTGCTACATATTTCAGGGGGTTGTCTTCATCCTCGGGTATCTGTGAGCTATCAGCGATAACTTCAGCAGAGGCGAGCTCGCCTGTCACTTCCTCTCCGCTGTCGTTTTGTGAGTGTGGGACAGAAACAGGAAGTTGAGGGTAACGTTTCAACACATCGACTTCCTGTCTGACGTCACGTTCGGTCGTGGAGGTCTGCTCAGCTGCCTCTTCCTGTACCATCTCTGCTTCGATCGGCCTCGCCTGCACATGAGCCGCAGCTTCCCGTTCCTTTTCGGTTTGACTTGCGCTTGGCTCACACCTGTCCTCGCCTGTCTGAGCATCACGGATCTCTGCAGCTTCGCTCCCATCGCCAGCCTGGGCCTCCCTTTGCATCCGCTTCTCCAGCTCCCTCTGTCGGATTTTCTCTCGCAGGGACTCGATGCGGCTCAAAGGTTTTCCGATCCTCCAGCTGTCCCTCCTCTCCACCTTCTGCCCTTCTTCGCAGCCGCGTCCATCGCTGCTTTGACACTCACTCTTTTTCGTCTCCGACATGTCTTCGGCGACGTAGAACACAGACCTGGGGATTTGAATCTCGAGTGGACCTTGAGGGATTCCAGTGGGCGCGATCCTTCTTGGGGATCTTGGGGTTACTTCGTGAATCAGGCTCTCTGTTTGTGCCTCCTCGTTTTTCATTTCAGGTGCAGCCTTGTAAACTCTTTCTCCTCTCTCGTTCATGTAAACAGTCGTGTCTCCTAGTTTTTCTATTTTGCTTATAAGATTCTCAGTTTGTTGGGACAAAACGGACTGCGTTACGTAGGGCCCTTGCGGTCCTGTACCGCTCAACTCCAGTCCTCTTTGGTGGACCCGGTCTGTGACCGTGCAGAGAAAACTGGAGCACTCGGTACAAACCGAATCCCGTCTGTGCTGAGCGTCTCTGGGACCGAGCAGCTCTCCCGATGCGACATCGACATCGCAACCACCAGGAAGTGTTTTCCGTTCATCTTCTCTCAAAACTTTGTTACCAACTCGTGCCTCAATCTGTCCTACTGGCTCCGAGTCTTTTTCCAAACTCTTCTCTCTCGTGAGTCGCCTCACCCCACTGTCAGCTCTTGCTCTTCCATCCTGCCTGATTGGCACTCTCCTTGCGAACGATATTCCCTCCGTGTTTTTAACCGAAGCCACAGTGAACCCCCTGTCTCCATCTGCGTCTCCTACTTTCTCTGCAGCCGAGTCAACTTTCTTAAGTTCACTCCTGTGTTTTTTCCACATTTCCGCCTCCTTTTTATGCATCACTCCTCCCAGATCCTCCTCCGCTTTAACGTCTCTCTGTTTTACGACGCGCTCTTTATCAAAAAGTCGTGCGTATCCCATCCTGATCTGCGCTGTAGCCGTTACGTCTATCCACTGTGCCACGCTTCTCTCTGAACGAATCCTCTCGTGACTTCTTTCGTCGCCGTTCTCGACAGCGCCGACGACTCGATCCGAGAAGCTGAACGAGCGTTTCGGGACGCCTTTCAGCGCCATGTTCTTTCTCTGTTCAGATTGTTCATCTTGATCTTCTGAGTATTTTCTCCATCCTGGTTGGAGGAAATTATCTGAGCTTTTGGATCGAGATGGGGGCTTGGGGTGTTGTCCGAATTTGCTCAGCAGCTGACTGACCCTTCCACCCCTTTCAACAAACACGCAGTCGTCCGACATGTCCTTCATATTGTCTTTATTAATAACCGTCGCCTGGCCGCAGGGTCTTTCCGTCTCCTTTTCTCTCAGCCAGGACATGTCCGACCTTCGCTGCCTGCCCAAACTCTCCACGCTGCTCTTCATTTCCCCATCCTCTCTGCCCTTTCCTCCTTGAGTCCTCTCTTCAGGACCAGCTAAAGGCTTTATGATCAGAACTTCAGAGGCTCGTATTTCGGTGACGCTCCCTCCTCCGGCCAGGATCTCCCTCAGGTCCATCTTCATCCCTCTTTTACCCTGCTGGTCCTCTTCTTGGAACCCCCTCTGCTCGTCGCATCCTCCTCTGTCCTGTTCGATGATGATGATGTTGTCAGCCCGGATGGTCCGAAGACAAGGACCAGAGAAGGGGAGGATTTCTTTGTCCTGCTCCCTCGCTGCATCTTTAACAGACTCTCTCTGCTGTTTCTTCTCTTTTTCGGGTCCCTCTCGGTTGTTTTCTCTTTCTCTTCCCAGACTTCGATCCCTGCTCTTTTCTTTATCCCATCCCTGACTTAAATCCCTAAACCTCTCTATTTTCAGCTCTATATCTCGTCCTCTCGCCGTCTCCACATCTTGCACCGGACTCGGTTTCTCTTTAACTTCCGGCTCGTTTGTGATTTCTGCCTCCCGGCCTTTCCTCCACGCACTTTGCGTGCGGATAAATGGGTTTTCATGGACGGGAACGATGGTTTCCACAGAGACCTGACTTACAAGTTTGGGCTCAGCATCCAACCATTGCCCCGGATCTGGACTCAGAGATAGGTCACTTCCCAGATTGACTGTAATGGAGCTGTCAGTGTCACTCAGAGCATCAAAAGGAGATCTGAGGTCAACAGGCTGTGGGCTGATGTCTTTATCTCTCTCCCTGTCCCAAACATTTTCCTGCTTGGCCTTCCGTCTCTGAATGATCCCTCGCTTCCATGCAGGCATGCTGGCTAACTTCTCTTCCTCCTCTTTCTCTCTCCTCTCCCTCTGCTTCTCCTCTCTCCTCTTTCTCTCCAGAATAAGCTGTTTCCATTCTGGCAGGGAGGAGACAGACATAACACAAAAAGCGGGGTGCACCTCTTTGGATGAAATGGTCAAGAGTTTTCTCCACAGAGCATCCAGGAACTGTCTGGAATAGAAGAAAAAAGAGCTAAAATAATCAAATAGAACAGATTCAGTGTTTTTTTTTTTAAAAGGGGTTTGATAAAGTCAAGTCTGCAGATGAGTATTTTTCACAAAACTGTTTTACCTTGACCTTTAAACCAATTTAAAGCACATTAAAGTAGCCTACCAGCAGATCCAGCTCGACTTTACATCTCCACTTGTGCGTAATGCGCTCCTCCTCCTCCTCACCCTCCAGTCCAGATCCGTAAAATAAATAAATATTGCGAGAAATCCTAGGGGGTTAAAATGCCCTGTGTCCCAGGAAATCACCCAAAGACCTGATTCTGCATGAAAAGCTTGAAAACACCTCCGTCCTCGTCGTGGTTTGAATTATTTCCAGCTCCAGGACTGGAGGCGGTAATCCGATAATTCAACTCCGTCAGGAGACTTTAGTGGCACACACCATATTGTGGGACCTAAGAAAAGAGCACAGCCGTCTGCCCGGCTCCTGACCCCCCCTCCGCACATCTCCTCGTCCAGCAGGGCTGATTGGAGAGGAGGAGGAAGAGGTGCAGCTAAAAGCGTGCCAAAGCTGCAGCCTGAGAGCGCATGATCACTGGCACGGATTTAAATGCTTTAATTAGCCTTTATCATTCTCATTTCTACCACTATCATCAAATCTTATTGTCAGCTGCAGCTGAAGGGTGTGGGTGGGTTATTCAGGAAGATTTTAAAGTAGAAAAATCAACTTTTCTTTGGAGAGGAATAGCAAATCTCAGAGTAGCTGCCATAATTTGATGTTAAAGCTCATTAATAAATAAGAAGGCGTCAAAAACTCCAAGTGAAATGACATTTTAAGGCTCTCAATGCAAAGTGTTGAACCTTTGAAAACAGCCAAAGGGACTGAAAAAAAGGTCAAACGATAACATTACCGATGTAGAAGTTTTGCAAAAGTTGCACGTTTTGAATGCTTGAATTGTCTCCTCGGATCAGATTCTGTCATATTTACAGGCCTCGTGTAGGTCAACATGACTCAAGCTTGGTTTCAGGGGCTTTGTTTACATTCAGTGCGTACCTGCATTTTTGAATTGCATATCAACATATCTGGGAAATGACTGGAGTAGACGCTTTCAAACTGCACCCCTTTTTATATTTTGTTATTATGCTAAATGGAATAATAAAGATAATAAACAAGTAACCACAAAATGCTGCTTAAAAGTCATAATCAGCTCTGCACAGCGTTTGGACGTAAAGATTACTGTTGTGTTTTTGGCCGATTTGAAAGATTCTAAATTTTTCCGGCTCCAAGTTATCTTTATCTAATGTGTTTATTTTTAATTATTACAACAGTTTATACACATCAGTTCTTTCAGATTCAGAGTGTGCTCATGTGTCCTCTCTGGTTGACGAAACTTTTTGTTTGGAAAAACTTAAAAATGGTATCTGGGTGTACAAATGTAGAATTGCATCGTTCAACATTCATTCACATTCAGTGCTGCCTCAGGGGGCAGAGGTCACGAGGATTCAGGACTTCAAGTCGACCGTCCAGGAAAAACGGAGTGCAGTGAAGAGAAAGCAGGATGAACAACAGCCTTTAACGGGACTTTATCAGCTGCAGTTAAAGTGACGACTGAAAGATTGTTTTTACAATTTATATCTTATATCTTTAACCATAGAGAAACTGCATTTCCTGTGAAAATGCAGTGTGAATATTTATTGCAGAACTTACTGAGAAACAGCTGAAATAAGCTAAAAGAAATGCTGAAATGTAGCTGAAATTGAAGAAAAAGCCTAAATTAGCATAAGAAAGAAATAGGTTTAAATTATCAGAAATTAAGAAAGTAGCTAAAATAATAAATACCACAAAAAAATAATAAACAGCTGAAAAATAGCAAAAACAGCAGGAAGAAGCTTAAGTTATCAGAAGGAAGAGAGAGCTCATTTATTGCTAAGTCAGGCTGAAGAAGGTTGAAATTATTGCAAAAAAAAGAAGCTCAAATTGGCATAAAACAGGCAGTAGTTGAAATAACCGAAACTACCGGTAGTAGAAATAAGCTGAAAGCTCAAAAAAAAAAAAAAAAAAATTTCATGGTTGAATGCAAAAAGCTCCCAAATTTTTTTTTCATGGTTGAATGCAATACGCTTCCGTAGAAAGGAGCATAACAAGCTGAAATTAAAATAAATAAAGTAGGCTGAAAGCAGAAATTAGCAACAACAACAAAATTCTCAGATAACAGCTAAAATTAGCTAAACAAATGCTAGAAAGCTAGCTGAAAAGGTAGAACAAGCTTAAATTAGCAGAAGAAAGCAGAAAGAACATGTTTGTCCATTTAGGCTGAAAGAAGCAGAAATTAGCACAAAAAAGTGGAAATTATCTGAAAATTTTGAAATGAACAAAAAACAGCTGAAAGGTATTAGCTTAAAAAGCTGAAAGAAGCTTTGATTACACAAGGAAGTGGAGAGAACACATTTTTGCTGAATTAGGTTGATAAAAGTTGAAATGAGTGAAAAAAAGTGGAATGAGCCAAAAAAGCTAAAATTAGCATAAAGCAGCTGCAATAGGAGAAATAGCTGAAACTTGCTGAAATAAGCTGAAATTTAAGGAGCATAACAAGCTGAAATTGGCAGAAAGAAATTATAAGAAGCAAAAATGTTGTAGTTAGCAGAAAGAATCTAAAAGGATCACAGAACAGCTGAAATTAGCAGAAAGTAGCTAAAAAAAGTTTAAATTTGCACAAGGAAACTGAAGCAGAACAAATTGTGAAAGGGGCAGTAAAATGTTTTAAACAGATCTAAAGATCTGAAGGATGTAAAATGAGCTCAATTCATTTTCTATGAAGGAAAAAAAAAGACAAAAAAGGCTAAATATTTTAAACAGCTAAAGTTGCACCAGTACCAAAAGTCATAGCACTCTTCTCCTGAACGAGCTGAACGTTTTGACATTTGTTGAAACAGCACAAAAACGGTGGAACGAGAAAGATGCTGAAAAACGTATCACAGAGTGAACGCTTCATGAACATTCACAGCTTTTGAAACGACCACAAGGCTGTCAAGCTCACTGAGCCGGAATTGTCAAAGTTAAAGTTTGCACAAAATTCTCTGTTTATCTGAGCAGAACAAGGCTCTGACCCGATTCCTAAAAAGAAAACAAACACGATGAACGAATTTTTACAACAAAAAAGGCATTTAAATAAAAAAAATACAGAAACTTGTGTTAGTGGTTACATTGAAGTTTCATGGCAGATGAGGAAAATCAACATGAACCTCATAAAACCGTACGGTACAATGCTGAGATGAAAATTATACTGTATTGTGGAAAAACACTGGTCAGCCTGAGGCTATGTAAAATATTATCCCAGTTTTTACAGCTTCAACTCCTACAAACTTATGAAAAATACCGTCATGAGACCATAAATACATGAGTTTTTCTTTTTTAAACCAAGCAGAGATATCAATAAGGCCCTTTGTTTAAGAGTAATAAACACACCCTCTGCGTTTCTTATAATGTAACAGTTTAGAAAAAAATACTCTGGAATAAAAAATACAAAAATCAGAGCAGAGAAAAACTGGGTTACTGTAATTTCCATCGTACACGTCGCACCGCCGTATAAGTCGCATCAGTCCAAAAATATCTGATAAAGTGGAAAAAACATAAGTCGCTTCGCTGCGCAAGTCACATCTGTTATGTGTCACCACTGACAACCTGGCAATGTGCTGGTGTGGTACCAAAAATCGATGGGCTGCCAAATGAGGGCCACGGGAGTGTGCATGGGAGGACTTTACAAAAATCTAACAAGATTAACGCTTAAAAACATTATTTGTTTGCTCGCCATTATTATTATTATTTATTATTATTATTATTATTATTATAGTAAAGGTGTTGAACTTTTCCTTAATAAATGCACTTTAATGGTCAAATCGGCTGTATTTCGCCTGGGCGGTGAAGCGCAGCTGATATGACGTTTGCTCCAGGAGTTCCAGCGCGGGACGAAGGTGTCTTGTATGGCAAGCCAAGTGTTTCATTAATAGCCACTTTTACAGTATTTTCTGGTGTATAGGTCGCACCTGTGTATAGGTCGCATTGTCCAATTATCACCAATAGAGTGGAAAAATCCCTAGATAGTAGGTCGCACTGGTGTATAGGTCGCACCTACGTTTAGCTATGCTGCAAATGTCTGCCACAGGAGCGCACAGCAAGGCTGGTACCTATAAATGAGACACTTGGCTTGCCATATTGGTCGAGGGCCCTCTAGTGGCTGAAAATGGTAGTGTTCAACATTTTCCATGTTAATGAATGAAATTGTTAGGTTTCAGCCAAAAAATTCAGTTATAAATATGGAAGAGAAAAAAAACGGATATTCGTTGCTTCGGTGTATAAGTTTATGCGAACTGTGCAACATACAGGTAGTCCTTGGGTTACGACGTTTCGTGGTTACGACGCATCTCCCATTTACTATGAAAAGCCTTATTTCGAGTTAGGCGGTTTTACGTAATAAACGTCGTAATGCAGCGGCGGAAGAATACAGTATTGTACTGTACGCGGTGCAGCGGCGGAGGAATACTGTACTGTACTGTGAATGCAGTTTTATGTCATAAACATCGTAACGCAGCGGCGGAAAATATTGTACTGTACTGCACTGTACGCGGTGCAGCGGCGGAGGAATACTGTACTGTGAACGCGGTTTTACGTCGTAAATGGAATACGGCGGATGGACCGAGGAGCATCCCAGTAGGCCATTAACGCTTTTTGCACTTCATTATGGCTCCCAAACGTATGTGTTTTTTGATAATTATGTAGGGTACTGTGTTAGGATAGGCTAAGTGCTTGGTAATACAGTACTATACATGTATATGGTGCAGTATGTACGTATGTTCCAACTTACGTCGAAAATCGGTTTACGACGCCACGTAGGAACGGATCTACGTCGTAAGTCAAGGACTACCTGTATACAACAAAAATTACGGTACTTAAAAAAAAGTGATTACATTCTGTGTAAAAACTCCCTTTAAAAATTCATCAGAACGAGATTAAAACAAGTTATTTTCTGACACGTCTCCTTCTGAGTGGGAGGTGAGTTTCTTCCAAAACTACATCCTCTGTGACAACGACTGCAGATTATCAGACTGTTCGCTCTGAATCAGCACCTTCACGCCCACTTTCACTCCTCCACGACGTTGCCGTCGCTCCGACCAGATGTGGCGCCGGAGAAGAGCTGCACCTTGCTTTTGAACTGCACGCACAGGTAGGCCAGATCCTGTTTGTCCAGAGTGTGCGCCAGGGCCACGTAGGTGGACAGGACCCCCGCCAGCAGGAGCCTGTCCAGGGACAGGGTCGGCAGCAGCCACAGGATGACGACCAGCTCCAGGTACACCGGGTGGCGGAAGTGGGACAGGAGACGCTGAGCGGGCGGCGACAGGTCAGACAAAGGGTCCCCTAAACTCAGACACCCGTAGTACACCTGAGAGAGGAAAGGTTTGACCATTTAGATACTTTTCTACAAAATGTCACACCTGACGGGGCTGACTTAAGTCTGTCTTAGTAAAGATAAATAAGATATTCGTACACGTCACAGTTTGTCCCACCTGCTTGATGCCCACTAGCTCGGGATAATCGAAGATCATGAGGCTGCTGCAGATGACGGCCCAGCACAGGAAGTGAAGCGAAAAGCAAATCAGAGGGAACCAGATGCTCCAGGGTGCGTGACGCACCGACCACAAACAGGGTGCGCCGGTCACGGGCTGCCAGTAACGCATTAAGACCTGACACCAGGAAAACATGCAGATTTAAACAGAATGCATCAGATTAGCATCTTTATAGACTAATAATAACTAACTCCTGAAGAGTTACTCACATTTTGTAGTGCATGTATGGCAATAAAAAAGCACACAGAAAAAGAGACTAATGATTAAAATACAGGTAGTCCTCGAGTTACGACGTTTCGTGGTTACGACGCATCTCCCATTAAAAAATTATACGCAGTTTTACGTCGTAAACAGAATGCGGTGGATGGACCGGTTTTACGTCGTAAACGTAGCGGCGGAGGAATACACTGCACTGTACTCTCTAAAAAAGCGAAGTCTGGTCCTCTGGACATTCAAAAAACAAAACAAAACTGTACTGTGAACGCGGTTTTATGTCGTAAACGGAATGCGGAATACGGCAGATGGACCGGTTTTACGTCATAAACGTAGCGGCGGAGGAATACACTGCACTGTAGTACTGTGAATATGGTTTTATGTCGTAAACGGAATGCGGAATACGGCAGATGGACCGGTTTTATGTTGTAAATGTAGCGGCGGAGGAATACACTGCACTGTAGTACTGTGAACATGGTTTTACGTTGTAAACGGAATGCGGAATACGGCAGATGGAACGGTTTTACGTCGTAAACGTAGCGGCGGAGGAATACACTGCACTGTAGTACTGTGAACGTGGTTTTACGTCGTAAACGTAGCGGCGGAGGAATACACTGCACAGTAGTATTGTGAACGTGGTTTTACGTCGTAAACGTAGCGGCGGAGGAATACACTGCACTGTACTGTGAGCACGGTTTTACGTCGTAAACGGAATGCAAAATACGGCAGATGGAACGGTTTTAAGTCGTAAACGTAGCGGCGGAGGAATACACTGCACTCTAGTACTGTAAACGCGGTTTTACGTCGTAAACGGAATGCGGAATACGGCAGATGGACCTGTTTTATGTTGTAAATGTAGCGGCGGAGGAATACACTGCACTGTAGTACTGTGAACGTGGTTTTACATCGTAAACGGAATGCGGAATACGGCAGATGGAACGGTTTACGTCGTAAACGTAGCGGCGGAGGAATACACTGCACTGTAGTACTGTGAACGTGGTTTTACGTCGTAAACGTGGCGGCGGAGGAATACACTGCACTGTACTATGAGCACAGTTTTACGTCGTAAACGGAATGCGGAATACGGCAGATGGAACGGTTTTACGTCGTAAACATAGCGGCGGAGGAATACACTGCACTGTAGTACTGTGAACGTGGTTTTACGTCGTAAACGTAGCGGCGGAGGAATACACTGCACTGTACTGTGAGCACGGTTTTACGTCGTAAACGGAATGCGGAATACGGCAGATGGAACGGTTTTACGTCGTAAACGTAGCGGCGGAGGAATACACTGCACTCTAGTACTGTAAACGCGGTTTTACGTCATAAACGGAATGCGGAATACGGCAGATGGACCGGTTTTATGTTGTAAATGTAGCGGCGGAGGAATACACTGCACTGTAGTACTGTGAACGTGGTTTTACATCGTAAACGGAATGCGGAATACGGCAGATGGAACTGTTTTACGTCGTAAACGTAGCGGCGGAGGAATACACTGCACTGTAGTACTGTGAACGTGGTTTTACGTCGTAAACGTGGCGGCGGAGGAATACACTGCACTGTACTATGAGCACAGTTTTACGTCGTAAACGGAATGCGGAATACGGCAGATGGAACGGTTTTACGTCGTAAACATAGCGGCGGAGGAATACACTGCACTGTAGTACTGTGAACGTGGTTTTACGTCGTAAACGTAGCGGCGGAGGAATACACTGCACTGTACTGTGAGCACGGTTTTACGTCGTAAACGGAATACGGCAGATGGAACGGTTTTACGTCGTAAACGTAGCGGCGGAGGAATACACTGCACTCTAGTACTGTAAACGCGGTTTTACGTCATAAACGGAATGCGGAATACGGCAGATGGACCGGTTTTATGTTGTAAATGTAGCGGCGGAGGAATACACTGCACTGTAGTACTGTGAACGTGGTTTTACGTCGTAAACGGAATGCGGAATACGGCAGATGGAACGGTTTTACGTCGTAAACGTAGCGGCGGAGGAATACACTGCACTGTAGTACTGTGAACGTGGTTTTACGTCGTAAACGTGGCGGCGGAGGAATACACTGCACTGTACAGTACTATGAGCACGGTTTTACGTCGTAAACGGAATGTGGAATACGGCAGATGGAACGGTTTTACGTCGTAAACATAGCGGCGGAGGAATACACTGCACTGTAGTACTGTGAACGTGGTTTTACGTCGTAAACGTAGCGGCGGAGGAATACACTACACTGTACTGTGAGCACGGTTTTACGTCGTAAACGGAATGCGGAATACAGCAGATGGAACGGTTTTACATCGTAAACGTAGCGGCGGAGGAATACACTGCACTGTAGTACTGTGAACGTGGTTTTACGTCGTAAACGGAATGCGGAATACGGCAGATGGAACGGTTTTACATCGTAAACGTAGTGGCGGAGGAATACACTGCACTGTAGTACTGTGAACGTGGTTTTACATCGTAAACGGAATGCGGAATACGGCAGATGGAACGGTTTTACGTCGTAAACGTAGCGGCGGAGGAATACACTGCACTGTAGTACTGTGAACGTGGTTTTACGTCGTAAACGTGGCGGCGGAGGAATACACTGCACTGTACTATGAGCACAGTTTTACGTCGTAAACGGAATGCGGAATACGGCAGATGGAACGGTTTTACGTCGTAAACATAGCGGCGGAGGAATACACTGCACTGTAGTACTGTGAACGTGGTTTTACGTCGTAAACGTAGCGGCGGAGGAATACACTGCACTGTACTGTGAGCACGGTTTTACGTCGTAAACGGAATGCGGAATACGGCAGATGGAACGGTTTTACGTCGTAAACGTAGCGGCGGAGGAATACACTGCACTCTAGTACTGTAAACGCGGTTTTACGTCATAAACGGAATGCGGAATACGGCAGATGGACCGGTTTTATGTTGTAAATGTAGCGGCGGAGGAATACACTGCACTGTAGTACTGTGAACGTGGTTTTACATCGTAAACGGAATGCGGAATACGGCAGATGGAACGGTTTTACGTCGTAAACGTAGCGGCGGAGGAATACACTGCACTGTAGTACTGTGAACGTGGTTTTACGTCGTAAACGTGGCGGCGGAGGAATACACTGCACTGTACTATGAGCACAGTTTTACGTCGTAAACGGAATGCGGAATACGGCAGATGGAACGGTTTTACGTCGTAAACATAGCGGCGGAGGAATACACTGCACTGTAGTACTGTGAACGTGGTTTTACGTCGTAAACGTAGCGGCGGAGGAATACACTGCACTGTACTGTGAGCACGGTTTTACGTCGTAAACGGAATACGGCAGATGGAACGGTTTTACGTCGTAAACGTAGCGGCGGAGGAATACACTGCACTCTAGTACTGTAAACGCGGTTTTACGTCATAAACGGAATGCGGAATACGGCAGATGGACCGGTTTTATGTTGTAAATGTAGCGGCGGAGGAATACACTGCACTGTAGTACTGTGAACGTGGTTTTACATCGTAAACGGAATGCGGAATACGGCAGATGGAACGGTTTTACGTCGTAAACGTAGCGGCGGAGGAATACACTGCACTGTAGTACTGTGAACGTGGTTTTACGTCGTAAACGTGGCGGCGGAGGAATACACTGCACTGTACTATGAGCACAGTTTTACGTCGTAAACGGAATGCGGAATACGGCAGATGGAACGGTTTTACGTCGTAAACATAGCGGCGGAGGAATACACTGCACTGTAGTACTGTGAACGTGGTTTTACGTCGTAAACGTAGCGGCGGAGGAATACACTACACTGTACTGTGAGCACGGTTTTACGTCGTAAACGGAATGCGGAATACAGCAGATGGAACGGTTTTACATCGTAAACGTAGCGGCGGAGGAATACACTGCACTGTAGTACTGTGAACGTGGTTTTACGTCGTAAACGGAATGCGGAATACGGCAGATGGAACGGTTTTACATCGTAAACGTAGTGGCGGAGGAATACACTGCACTGTAGTACTGTGAACGTGGTTTTACATCGTAAACGGAATGCGGAATACGGCAGATGGAACGGTTTTACGTCGTAAACGTAGCGGCGGAGGAATACACTGCACTGTAGTACTGTGAACGTGGTTTTACGTCGTAAACGTGGCGGCGGAGGAATACACTGCACTGTACTATGAGCACAGTTTTACGTCGTAAACGGAATGCGGAATACGGCAGATGGAACGGTTTTACGTCGTAAACATAGCGGCGGAGGAATACACTGCACTGTAGTACTGTGAACGTGGTTTTACGTCGTAAACGTAGCGGCGGAGGAATACACTACACTGTACTGTGAGCACGGTTTTACGTCGTAAACGGAATGCGGAATACGGCAGATGGAACGGTTTTACATCGTAAATGTAGCGGCGGAGGAATACACTGCACTGTAGTACTGTGAACGTGGTTTTACGTCGTAAACGGAATGCGGAATACGGCAGATGGAACGGTTTTACATCATAAACGTAGTGGCGGAGGAATACACTGCACTGTAGTACTGTGAACGCGGTTTTACGTCGTAAACGGAATGTGGAATACGGCAGATGGAACGGTTTTACGTCGTAAACGCAAAGCAGCGGCGGAAAATACGCGGTGCGGTGGCGGAAAATATTGTACTGTACGTGGTGCGGCGGCAGAATACTGTACGGTACTGTGAACGCGGTTTTACGTCGTAAATGATAAACGGAATACAGGTACGGCGGATGGACCGAGGAGAACGGCGTCAACAGCATCCCGGTAGGCCATTAACTCTTTTTGCACTTAATTATGGCTCCCAAACGTATGTGTTTTTTGATAATTATGTAGGGTACTGCGTTAGGATAGGCTAAGTGCTTGGTAATACAGTACTGTACATGTATATGGTGCAGTATGTACGTATATTCCGACTTACGTTGAAAATCGGTTTACGACGCCGCGTAGAAACGGATCTACGTCGTAAGTCGAGGACTACCTGTAGTTGCAAAGTAACATGTACGGACTACAAATGCATCAAAAACCGGTAAGATGACGGTAAGAAATACAAAATAAGCGCAAAGAGAGTAAAGCTACTACACATTTTGAGAGTGTGTGGGTGTACCTGCAGGGCGAGCGCAGTCGTGAAGCAGTACACGGTTCTGTTCAGGACTCCAAGCACAGACTGCAGCACCTGTTTGACCGGGGACCGGGCCAGGACACTGTGCTGTGCAGTGAAGAGACCCAGCAGACCCAGATCCACAACGAGAGACCAGAGGACGGAGCTGTCCCTCAGGGCCACGGACCAGGGCGTGGAGTCTTAAGTACACACAAATGAAGAAGACAATAAAAAATATTAATATTTAAATGTTTGCATGCCCTAAATTATATTTGCAAAACACTTTATTAAGAAATACCACAATTTTTTTTATCAATTAAAAACTGGTTTAATACAGCAGCAGCTAGCAGAACCGCAGAGACTTATGGTTAATGTCAAATATATTAATTAATTGACATTACCATATGATATCAAATGAATAAATCTGGAGGGAAAAATATAAAACTAATAGAACTCTTATCGAATATAGGGATGAGATGACAGCTGCAATTACCGGTATATTAAAAAATAAAATACAGGTAAATGAAAAACCCAAATTTTTTGTTTGTGGTTGTAATGATGTTGGAGACAGAAGACACCCTCTTGAAGAACCAGCTACAAAAGATAAATATTTTCTCAACTAGATATTTAAATTATAAAAGAAAAAAGAAAAGAAAAAGTCACCCAACGTGGGGCTCGAACCCACGACCCTGAGATTAAGAGTCTCATGCTCTACAGACTGCACCTGGTTGTAATGATGTTGGAGACAGACGACACCCTCTAAGAACCAGCTAAAAATGATAAATATTTTCTCAACTAGAAATTTAAATTATAAAATAGAAAAAAAAAAAAAAGAGTCGCCCAACGTGGGGCTCGAACCCACGACCCTGAGATTAAGAGTCTCATGCTCTACCGACTGAGCTAGCCGGGCGATGAAAAGCACTAGGAGCACGGTGACAATTTATATCAACACAAACCACGTTACACGGAGATTTTTGGAAAAAAATAAGTTTTGCATTCATTATAATCAGAAACGACGAAAACTAATCAGTGCGAATAGCAATTTTCCCGCCTTATGTTTGCGATAACATACTTTTTGACTCTCGCTTACCTCGACAAAGTTGCGTCTCCCCTGTGATGTTATGATAAATGGCTCGAAACGACAAGAACCGAATAAAATCTGCTCCGGTTATGAAGACAAACAGCAGGTTTAGCAGAGAAGCTGCCCAGAGAGCGCAGCTGCGAAGCGCGACTGACGCCATTTCAATTTATGTTCATTTCACTGCCACAGTTCCGGGAGGGCAGCTGCTGTCAGTACCGAATATAACCGGAAGATGGCGCTGCTGCTGTCAGTACCGAATATAACCGGAAAATGGCGCTGCTGCTGTCAGTATCAAGTATGACCGGAAGATGGCGCTGACCTAAATATTAAAGAGAATGTTTATATTGTCCTCTAAATAGTAGACAGACCTATTTTAAATAATGATTTAAAACTTACTTGTAGGCTATAATAAGGCTTTTAAGATCTTAATTTCTTCGTATTTTATTTTAATTTTTTCTTATGTGTTATGTATTTTAATTGATTTGGTATACTTCTGTGTTTCTCGTGTCATTTATGATGTTTTAATTGATTAATATGAAGCACTTTGTAACATTTGTTTTAAAAGTGCTATACAAATAAAGTTTTATTATTTTTATTATTAAGCAGCATTTAAGGTGAAATGAAATTTAAACCGATTTAAGACATTTTTATAGACATTTCTTTATAGTCTCATGGATTTATTTCCTGGTACAATAAAGGTTTAACTTAAAAATATATAGCAGGATATTAAGCAGGAATCCTCTGATGTCATGCCTCTGGGTTAGTTGCCACATTTTTTAGCATCGTTTCTCTCTGGCTGTAGTGTTCTTGTACCAGTTATGGTCCAATATCTTCATATCCTAATTTATGCAGTCTTTCCATCTGTATTTTGGTCTGTCTCTTCACCTGGTTGCCGTCAAGTAGCTGCTTTGATATTCGGTCATCATCATCCACGCATAGGTGACCCAGCCAGGGGATGAGACAAGTCCAGACTTTCCTCAGAGCCTGTGAGGTCACCACCCAGATAGGTATTATTAATATTTGTTTGTTTCTTTTGCAGCTGCTCCCTTCTTCAGGGGTGGCAACAGCGAGCTAACTTTGCTGCCGCTTCCTTACTCTTCATCTTTCTACATGCGAGTGTTGCTGTCATGAACCTGTTTTTGTTTGTTTCCTTCTCAAACCTGGTTTAATCCTTCTGCGTCTCGTTCCTACCTCAGAAACTCTGAGCTTTCTTCCTGTTAAAGGGAGTCATTACTTCCCACTGTCACCAAGGTGCTGTTCAGGACACAACCTGGCTTCCTTGGAAAGATAACTAATTAAGTGACATTTTTATAAAGTATGATAATCTAAAAAAGCTAAGTCTGGTCCTCTGGACATTCAAAAAACAAAAAAACAAAACAAAGCAAAAAATGTAGAAACGTTTCGTCTTTCGTCCGAAAGACTTCCTCAGTCTGAGGTGCTGGGTTCAGCTCAGTCTTATAAATAGCACCCTCTCACAGTGTTACACAACCAGTTGGCTGATGACAGCCTGAAACCAGCTGCTCACATGATCAAGGAGGACCATCAGCCTAACAATGGATCGTTAGCACCCTGATGGTTGTTTTCTATTCACAGAGGGCTGAGTGATACCAGCTTTTTTAGATTTTTCTACCTGGATTATTGAGCATGCATCAGGGTAAAGTATGATAATGTTTTATACAGTTTGTTCTGAAAATACTTGTACTGTGTAAATTTTACCGCTATACCTTGGAGACATCATGGGTACTATATTTTTACCTATTTAATGCTCATGAATTGTCCTTTTATTTTTTTCATCAAATCACTCAAATTCAAACAGACTTTAAAGTATTGTTCATTTATGCCAGTTGAGGTAAAAGCTTGGGACATTTTTATACAAAACACACTGACTGATAGTTTATGAGTGCATTTCTTAGAAGGTTTACATCCAAAACTCTAAAATGCATTAGAGTTTTAGATGTTTTCAAAACTCATCAAAAGCTAAAAACTCTAATGAGCATGACCTGTTTGAGTGTCGTAACATAACTCTTTTAAAGCACTACCGGTACTGTTTTTAAAGAAAACTAATATCTTTACATTTGCAAACTACAGAGTTAAAAAAAATGTAGAAAATGTGTGAGAGGACCCCACTTGTAATGGGAAGATAAAAGAAACAGTGAAAATGCAGTGTGACTGCTTATTGCTGAAGAACTTGATGAAAAACAGCTGAAATTAGCTAAAAACAAAACATGCTGAAATAGCTGTAATGCAAGAACAAGCTAGCAGAACAGAAACATGCATTTGTTAAATTAGGTTTAATAAAGAAGAAATTAGCACAGCAATTAAGAAATTAGAAAAAAACTAACCTGAAATTAGAAAAAAATTGCAGAAAAGTAGCTGAAAATGCAGAAAGAAGCTTAAGCTACCCGATGTGGAAAGAGCTTTAATGAACTAAAAATGTAGAATTAGCTGAAAAGCTAAAATTAGCACAAAACAGCTAAATAGTAGCTGAAATAGAAAAAGCTAAAATGTGCAGAAATAAGCTGAAAGGAGCATAACAAGCTGAAATTAGCATAAAGAAGATGCATAAAAAATGTTGTGGCTAGCAGAAAGGGTCTGAAAGGATCACAAAACACTCAAAAAAAACCAGCTGAAATTAGCTGGAAAAAAAAAATAATAATTTCACAAGGAAGCTGAACCAGACCAAATATAAAGGGTGTAAAATGAGCTCAATTCATTTTCTATGAGGAAAAACATGGCAGAAAAGGCTAAATATTTCAAAAAGTTAAAGTTGCACCAGTACCAAAAGTCACAGCAGGATTGTCCTGAACGAGCTGAATGTTTTACGACTTATTGAAATAGTTTGAAAACAGCGGGACGAGAATCGAACTGAAAAATGCATGGAAGAAAAATGGATCACTACAGTGTGAATAAACATTCACAGAATAAAAAGAACGAAATGAGCTGAATACAGTAGTCAGAACTGCAGGAATTTTATTAAAGTGCAACAATGACGCAGTTATAAACCTGTTTTTAAATAAGATTAACAACCTCACCGCTGTAACACTCTACATGGTAAAACTTGTTAGCTGATTGCACTCGAATCGACTCTGTAGACCCCTGAAACGTCAAAAACAGAAAAACGATTGTTAATATTTCCCATAAAGCTGAAATTTGAGGTGGTTTTGTGAAACTCGCCTCTGTTGGGAGTATGGGCATCCTGCAAGCACTGCAGCGTGGAGCCTGGACCCTGAAACCACAAGGGAGTCTCAGTGAAACTGGGTGGGGTTCCTTAGGGGCAGGAGTCCCTCTTTTCATCAAGGTGTGTGAGCTCTTTTACCTGTGGTAGTCGTCGACGCAGTAAACCCTGCAGTCCACAGCAAAAGGCTGGTCCAGCAGCCCCCGTCTGCAGACGACGCAGCAAAAACAGGCCGGGTGGTAGAACTTCCCACAGGCCTGCAGGACCTGAGTGAGCAGCAGTCACTCAGATTTTGTATCACACAAACGTGGAAATAAGAGTCAACACTAACCAAATCTGTGACTGAGCCCCCACAGCTGTCACACATCTCCACAGATGGACGGAGTGCAGAAAACTGCAACAAGTGTCATAAACATCACATCAAAGTGCGACAGATCTCCCATGTTAAGAACAATCAGCACACACTCACCAAAAAGTCGTCCTCACAAAAGATTTGTCCCGAAGCCATGAAAAATGGCTTTCCACTGAGCTGTTTGTCTGATGTCAAATATATAAAAGTGCACAAATATTTAGGAAAATGTTCACAAACCTTTTTTAAAAAAGTGAAATAGAACTTCATTTTACCGATTTCCTACATGTTTCCTACATGTTTATTGCATCATAAGAAAGGCTGTCGAGAACCTCAAACACAAATTGACGACAAAGCAAGCAGCCAAAAATGTGCAACTAAAAGCTTCAAAAGTGAAGGTTTTTATTGAGTTTAACAGAAAATGAAACATTTCCACAGTGGTGTCCAAACGTTTGACTCACAGGCCATGGAAATTTGATTTTGGTGGAAAAGGTCATTAAAAACATTAATAACCCACGAAGAAATGCTCATCTTGTTAAAAGAAAACATTCACTACATGTACTGTTTGTTTTTTAAGCCTATTTGATCTCTGGATCAAAAGTGTGTCAGTATCAGTTTCTCACTTTCTGTCGTCTCTGCGCCTCAGGCAGCCAGCCACACCCGTCTCCACCTGCTCCCTGCTTCACCTGTCACAGCTGCAGTCACTCCTCCCATCAGCCACAGTCCTTATGATGCTTACACCACCGCCCGTTCCCTTGAACCTCCTAGTGTTTCCCAAAATCTGATCATTGTTGCTGTTTTTGTTTACATTTGCTGCCCTGTCAGTTTTTTTTATTTAGTTTAATAAAATAAAGTTTTATTTCAGCTCCCTCTGAAGTTTCATTCCTAGTTTCAACACAAAAGGCTGGTGCTGGTGAACCCAGTGGTGCAGACAGGTAGGCAAGGACTCAGGATAAATATAAAATAAAGGATTTATTTTACAAAAACCAAAGAGCTGACAGGGCAGCAAAACTTGCATGAGACGTCAGGGAGTACTCACGATACAGACAGGTCGTCACCAGTGAACAGAAGACAACGCCAGGACGAGGGGTAAGAGAAACACAGGCTTAAATACAGGAAACACCAATTAGACAAAATGAAGGCACCTGTGAGTAATCACAGATGCCAAAGAAAGAGACAGAGGATGCAAAACTTAAACACACCACCAGATGGAGCTAGACAGCATGGACAAAACCGCAACTCCTACAAACTGAGACAACTACGTCACTTCTCTTTGAAAACAGTAGCTAAAACCAGATTGTGTGACCTGGTGTAGACCCTTGAAGTGAAGATTTTTGTTAGCTTTTTGAATCCCACCTTAGAGTAAAAAAACAATCTTCCAAATCCACTCGATTAAAGGAGCTGTATGTAACTTTTCTAACAATATATTTTTAACATATTTCTTCACTCTGTCACTACCTCCTGACATACTGATTTTAGACAAGTAATCTCTGAAAAAAACTATTGTCCCCTTGCTTCTCTAAAAGCATTTCTAAAAAGCCACAGTGACACGCCGTTAACCAGCCAATAAAAACAGAGCTTGAATTTCAGCAGAGCAAGGGTAACAGAGCCATATACTGTATTGCTAGACATGAGAACCGGCGACTCCCGTGACCCAAAATGGAAGAAGCGGGTAAAAAGGATAATGGATGGATGGATGGATTTATAAGTAAATTATACCTTATCAATATCTCCTTTTCAAAGTCCAGTTTACCTCTGTCTTCAGGGAGGTGTCATCATCTTAATAGTCTTAAGATAATCAACTCTAATTATAAGATCAACAACAATTTCTGTCTTTGAAAACACTTTGTTTAGCCAAATTTTATGAACTGTACCCAAAGGTCAATTTTTCAGCAAAAGCCAGTAAACATTTGGTTCTTTGACCATGAAATTGGAATTAAAAAACAACCAAGAAGAACAACAAGAAGAAGGTAAACAAGATAAAAAAAACAACCAGAAGAAGAACAACAACAAGAAGGTAAACAAGACAAAAAACATACCTCTGCGCTTCAGTTTGGAACTGGGAACATCTGGTAAAAACTGCTTGGTAGACCAGAGTGCTCTTACTGGAGTGTAGAAGTTAAGAAGATCACACAAATATGACGAGGCCAGACCTGTTAAAACTTTAAAAACAAGCAGTAAAATCTAAAAATCAATTCAAAAAATCAGACGGCCGCAAATGGCCCGGCTGGCCTCACTTTGGACACCCCTGAATATGCACCACATGTCCAGCTTGTGTAGACTCACTGCAAACGCTGCAGGTGAAGCACGCGATGTGGAATAAATGTCCCATGGCCCGACACGCTCCTCCTGCGACGTGCACAGACTCACCGCACCTTGAGCAGCTTCCTGAACGCACAAAAACACAACAAGAAGAGAGAGAGAGAGAGCAAAACTGTAAACATCTTTTCTCCTCATTCAAAGAGCAGCTCAGTGTTTATCACAACATATCTGTTAAAGATCCACCATACCGGAGTGAAGAGCGGGACCAGGGTCCATCCTGGAGCCTTCAGTCTGACTGCAGGCCGTCTAATTTTACCAACAGCTGTAAGGGGAGCTGCTGTCTGGTTTTATGGGGGACACAAGACTGCAGACCTCCTGACTCCTCCATAGTGTCTGCTTTGTGGATGGCAACAGACAGGGACAACTGAGAAAATATCAGAGTATAGAGCCCAGAAACCAGAAAGCTCAAAGATCGACTCAAACAGTGGCGGCTGGTGGAGTTTTCTCCAGGGGTGGCGTACAGGTTAGAGAAGAAACTTGTAATCGGAAGATCGCCGGTTCAAGCCCCAGTATCGACAACATCAAAAATGTGGGTGGGATAAGGGAAGCAGTCACACCTGTCTCCGCCCTCATTTGCCCCAATCTGGGCCCTTGAGCAAGGCCCTTAACCCCCACCATGTGCTTCCCCGGGAACCCTAGATAGCAGCTCTATGATCCACACAGAGGGCTGTGGTAGCTCGGTGGTCTGTGGTTGTGTCAGGAAGGGCATCCGGCGTAAAAACAATTATTAAGTTTTCATGTGAC
>JBBPBX010002467.1:48563-73449 GCA_038048925.1 Garcialebias charrua
TAAATAGTTGCAACATGCAAAACTGACAACAATGTGAAGGGTTATACAATGTGTTTGCATAAACTCTGATATTTTTTATTTCTTGCTGCAAGTCTGTAACAATCCACTTTTTTTTTCTTTCCTCAAACCGTTAGCTTGTCTGGTCAGAATTAAATCATTTTTCTCCAAATTGAGATAATTCAAAGAGCTTTTTACAGCAAGTAAGATATTAATCTGAACTCTCCACAGAATCCCACTTTCAAAGATCTGAACTGTTGATTTAAGTACCTTAAAAACAAAATTATATAGAATCCATTTACAGTTTTTCATAGTAACTCCTTCACTGTTGAGATTTTTCAGCGCAGACAAAAGTAGCTGACATACAAAAAGGAGTTTTTCTCTGTGTGCCTTTCTGAAATTTTTATTTTTGTTTTAAAATTGAATTTGTTTCCTCAGAGTCCTTGCAGATGGTGGTGCGACCAAACAAAGGTTCAACCGTGGAGGTGTCCACCAAGCTGCCTTCGGCTGAGTGCACTGTGTGCACTGTCAGCGAGGCGAACGACACCCAGACCTCCTGCCACTCCTCTGTGTCCCTGCAGCCTGAAGCTGAAGTGACACTGCTGTTTAAATGCCCCCAGCAGTCGTACACGGTGACAATTACCAGCTCTATCGGTGAGTTTCTGCAACAAATGGTCACGGCACTGAAACTTTTGCCTGGTTTTATCATTCTTAAAAAAAAATTTTTTTTTTTTAAATTGTACGTTGAAAATGGTTTCAGGAACAAATACTAGTTTACCGAGGCAAATGCAAATCGGTTGTCTGTTAGCAGAATTATGCAAAAAATGATCAGGTTGAATGTTGTGAGACACTGTGTAAAAAGGAGGATAACATTGTTTTTGCATTCCATCTTGACCAGGTTTTTAAAATGCAAAAAAAAAAAAAAAGCTTCTGATAGTGAAAATGCTTCCAGATAAGATTCCAACAATGTTATTATTTTGATTCTGAACACCAGTCTTGGTTCCCACCCATTTATTTCTTGGTGTTTTGTGTCAGAAATGCATTTCGTATTAAGAATAAAGCACTAAAATGTCTAACCAATCACATTGTCTCAAACTTTGATCAGATTGCACTGAGAACGCCTGCAACCCCAAGATGGTAGAAGTCCAACCATCCATCTTGACGGAGTTCCACAGAACCTTCATTTGGAAGGTGAAGGCACCTAAAAAGATGTTTGTGAGCTTGAACGTTCTTGGAGAAGGACTGACGGAAACATCGAAACCTTGCACCGATGGACTGCAGTATTCGGTGGCCCTATCAAAAACGGACATAGAGGACAAAACTCAGTATTGTCGTGGGGGATCCATGACTCTTTTAAAGCTGGTCAACGAGGCCGTTGCATCTCTTGAAGTCAAGCCAGAGACGCAGGTGGAGTCCGTGCTGTTTCAGGCCTCCGCTGGACCTTTAAGTAAGAACAAATTCCTCTTTGAAACACTACCATACATGCATTTAGAAACGGCCGCCAGTTAAATTCAATAAAACCTTGGCCTATGAGGTTAATTGTGACAATTAAGCCACAGTTGGTGTTGTTATTTGATATAACCCTAAATATGTGTTAATATTAATGAGCTAAAGACCAAGTTGTGACTTTATATGTTTGAGAGTGGGTTAAAACTCCTAGTGTGACAAGCAGACTATGACATTAGCTCAATGCTGGCTTATTTTCTTGTTCTTTCGGCTGTTTCCTCTTCAGGGGTCACAGCGAGTCAGCTCATTCTGTTCTCTCTCCTCACTCCATGTTCTCTCAAACTGAGTCTACATATCTTTTCTTGAGCGTTTCCTTATTGTCTTTCAAATCCCCTTTGTCGTTCTAACTACAGTATATCCTGTCTATAGCTGTAAATTCTGATGGCTTAAACTAGTAGAAAAGGTTTTATTTGTGCTATTCTTAGCTATGAGATTTAATACACAAATAAGTGAACCTTACGAGTGGTAAAATATGGATTTCACATTGAACCAAGCTGTTTTTTTTCCCAGTTTTCCACTTAGATTCTAAACTTGATTATATTTTGACACAGACATTAGAATTGTGCAATTTTACTGTTTGCCGAGTCATTTTCCAGCCATTTTGCACATTTATGCTAACACGTGGGGGGGTCCTTATTTTAAAGAAAGTAAACTGGTAGAAATATCTGTAAAAACAATTTTTTTTTCAGAACATGTTTTAAATAAAGAGCTACTGTACTTTAAAATATATAGTTTAAAACAAAGCAAATGAGATAATCAGATGTAATCAATGCTACAAATGCTAATTAGCATGTGGCTAACTGCAAGTAAGCTTGTTTGCAACGTTTTATACTCATCCACAGCATTCCCAGGCGTTGAAGATGTTTCTTGTGTTTACTTATATTTATTTTACTCTAGTAAATTGCAAAAAAGGTTGTATAATCTGTAAAATAAATTTCACAACAAAGCGGCACGTTGGAACTTTTGGTAAAAACATGTTGCATTTGTTCACATAAAAAGAATTGTGACCGCTTATGTTTTCTTTAAAGAGGGTCCAATTTTTAAATGAGTTTTTCAGCTGCTGCTCCTTGTTGCAGAATTGAAGGTCAAGGGTCAAGGCATACATGGAGGTTAAATGGGATCAGGCCAAAGTCTTTAGGAGGAGCTTTACACACAAGCCAAGCAGTTTACAAACATTTTAATCAGAATTTCCTTCTGTGTCACTAAGTTTTGTTTTTATTAACTCCTTTCAGTGGAACCAACAGTCGTGACCATCGGTCCCGGTGTTACTGTTGTCCTGAGCCGTGACCCGGGAGAACCAGAATGTGAAGTGTGCATCCTTGGTGGCACCACTCCTGATTGTAGCTCGACAGAAAAGACTCTAAAGAGTGCTGAAAAGCTCTCCGTGGAGTTTAGCTGTATGAAGCCTCAGAATGTATTCACTGTGAAGATGACAACAAAAATAGGTAAGAAACCAAATGATGATCTATTTAAAGCTAACTAAATGTGATTTTAACTATTTATTTACTGATTAACATGTATTTAGGTTAAATTTTTTTCAACTTTTTGTTTAATTTGATGATTGGAGTTTTCTTTTGTTCTTTGTGCTGGTGAAGATTCTCAGTCGTCCAGGACATGATAAAATCAAAAAAGGCGTTCAATACAAGATCAACTGGACTTTATTTGTTACAGAAGACGTTTCGACCTCTATCCAGAGGGCTTTATCAATTCTATGAACAGACTGTGTGCGCGTGGAGTTAAAACAGTCTTAGGAGTCATGCACCAACCTATGTAAATTGCAAGCTGAGGTAACACATACTGTACATGTAAATTGACAAATCACACCTTAACAGTAGGGGGTTTTAGGATTTTTTTAGGATTAGGTTTTAGGGGGTTTTAGACCTCAAGGAAATCCCCTACTGTTAAGGTGTGATTTGTCATTTTACATGTATGTGTTACCTCAACTTGCAATTTACATAGGTTGGTGCGTGACTCCTAAGACTGTTTTAACTCCACGCGCACACAGTATGTTCATAGAATTGATAAAGCCCTCTGGATAGAGGTCGAAACGTCTTCTGTAACAAATAAAGTCCAGTTGATCTTGTATTGAACACCTTTTTTTTGTTCTTTGTGTTGCTGAAAGTCAACTGAATTTAAACATTTGGTTACTCATTTCCTCAGATTGCACAACGAGCTCCTGTATTCCTGCTGCAGCTGAAGTTGATCCAAACCTTTTCAGGGACTTCAAGAGGATCCTAAAGTGGGACATTAATGTCCCAGACAGAACTGTTTTAACTTTGGACTTCCCTAGTTATGGACTGAAGGACATTTCAGCCGCAGGAAGTTGCCCGGATGGCTTTCAGCACACGGTGAGCACCACCAAGTATGATGGAACAATCAAAACGAACCGTTACTGCAAAGACGGGACGGTGTCTAAGCTTGATGCGCTTGGAGCAACGACTGTGATACTTGAAGTGCCCAAAGGAGGAGAACTGACCAAGACTGCGTTCAGTGTCAAAGCGACGCCAAGGAGTGAGTAAATGAACCGTTTTATTTCTTTAGAAAAACAAAATGAATATAACTATATATCCTTAAACATATACCTTTTGACTTTAGGTGGCAGAACAATGTCGGTGACCTCTGACCCCAACACCATAATCTCTGTGACCAAGACAGATAGGCCTACAGATGCAGACTGTAGAGTGTGTATAAATGATGGGTCCAAACAAAAATGCAGTCCAGTGTTTCTGAAGCTGACTAACCCTTACAACACTTCGGTTGAATTCACATGCCCTCAACCTCAGGATGTCTTCTTGGTGGACATAAACAGACAGATTGGTATGACTATTCAAAATATTTATTTGCGAGGATTGGCATTTGTATTGACTCTGAAATTGGTTTGTAAAGATGAAACACCCAAGCTATAATAAGCTGTCTTTTCTGTGACCGTGTCTGCTGTCATTTAGCTACCTCTAAGTTTCTGATCTCCCTGGCAAAGAATAAATTCAGTAACCGTAGATATTGAAATGCTTGTAACAACATAAATCTGTCTCCAATATGTTTTTCCTGTAGACTGCACGGCAGCATCCTGTCCTGACAATGTTGTACACGCCGAGAACACGTTTTTCCCCGACTTCAACCGGACTTTCACTTGGGACTTTAAGACGAAAAATTCCTCTCTGGCTATCAAACTGAACTTTCCGGAACTGGGAATGCGGCAGATTTCCAATGAGCAGATGTGTCCGGATGACCACAAATATTCGGTTATTGACTACCTGCGCACAGGGCCGGCAATAATCGGTACTTTTTGCAAAGTAGGGCCCGTGACATCAGTATTGGCTCTTTACAAGGGCCGTGTGGCTCTGTCTGTGTCCGGGAACACCAAACTGTACCCGGTAGACTTCTCGATTGATCTTGGACCTGCCATCAAAAGTAAGTCTGAAGTGGTTATTGTATTCTTGTTTTGATCTAATAGACGACTGAGATGTCACACAGTGTCTGATATCTTTCTCACTGTGTAATAAGACATATTTTTGGGAGTAATGTATTATCTTTAATCAGGAGTGGACAGTTTAATTCAAGACCAGGATTTACTGTACGTTTTCCAACAATTTTGTAAGGGTGGCCATTGCTCCCCTGGTCTCCACTTGACGTCACCTCTGAGCAGGAGATTTGTACTCCTTCAGTTTAATTTACTTTTGTCTTAGTCCACATTGCAGTTGTGTATTTTTGCACCTAACAATTAAAATACATCTTGTCATAAACATAATATAAAAGCAGGTATCTAATGTCCTTAATTATGTTTCTAACCCTGATAGTGTCTGCTTCTCGCCCCTCAGGTATGGCCATAGTGGAAGTCAGTTTACCACGAGGTGTATCTGAAACCGATTTCATCACCCCAAACTACCCTGGAGATTTCCCTGATTTCCACCTGATTCAGTGGGATTTCAAGGTGCCCGGCATGCACAACTACACCGTCTACTTTCAAGAGAAAACGGAGCCCGAATGCCTGTCTGGCAACGTGGAAGTGGAGTATCGGAACGAGAAGGTGGTCAAACGGACTCTGACGGGCCCTCAGCCTCAGCATCAGCAGGGCGACTTCAGCATGGTGCTGAAGAACTGCGAAACAAACACCACCCTGCAAGGACTCAGCCTGAGCTTCAGAGTCTCTGTGATGAGAAGCGGCCATCCAGGTACAATTAAGCCTGTCACAATAACAAATTTTGCTGGGCAATTAATTGTCTAAGAAATTATTGCGATAAATTGATAATATTGTTTGAAATTTGACAATAATTTTTAATTATTGTCCAATTTAAGAAGAATTGTTGGTGAAATTGTTTTGAGTGTAGTACCTTTTTTGACCACCGAATGGCAGTACTGTATGACTGTTTGAACGGAAGGATGGATAGTGAGGGAGAGAGCAGCGTCTCTTTAAGAAAAATGGAAGGGGGGCCCCTTGTTGACTTGGGATGTCTTGCTTTCATTTTTTTCAAAATGGCGGACGTGTGGTGTGGTTTGAGCTCTTTAGCATGGCATTTTTCACACAAAGCTTTTAACAAGAAATCAGTAAACAAGTTCTCAGCATCTTTTTGTAGAGGAAAAATAACTTTTTACTTGAAGGCACAGAATTTTGGAGCTTTGACAAGACGGAAGTTTTTCCCCGATGTCGGCTAGTTAGCTTTGCTCATAGCTTAGCTTGTCAGCTTAGCTACTTTAGCGACCCAAAAATGCGGTTTTGGATGGTTAAAACGCATTTTAAAGAGAAATGAGAAAGGGAGGGGTCAGTGAAGAGCACCTGAGTTGAGCCTTTTGTCATCCAGTGTCTTCAGTAGAAAGAGAGCGACATGAAGAAACTATAATGCCTATAAATGAAAATGAGGTCGATAATTTTAATTTATCATGCGATTAATTGATTTATTGTTTATCGTGACAGGCCAAGGTGCAATATGACTAAATATGTCCGCTGGGAGTTGGGTTAAATGAAAAGCCTGATTTGGGACCTAGAAGTCAGTATTTGTTGCAGAAGAGCAGAGTGGTGCCCAACCCTGGTCCTCGAGGGCCACAACTCTACACGTTTTAGTTGTTCCTTTGCTCCAACACACCTGATTTGAATAAGTGAGTGATAAATGGGCTTCTGCAGAACTGCACAGCTAGTTCTGCAGAAAAGGCGGTTTTATGTAAAAACAGTGACAGTCTCATCTGCGCTTTGTTTGACAAAAAGCTGCTTTATGAGCAGAAATCTGAGAAACATGTTCCTTTTATTTCTCTTTAACTTCCGAGAACGAGCCGGCAGAAAGAATCCTACAGTAGAGAAGTTAGTCAGAGAATGGAAAGCAGATGGAAATTAATGTTTTTCTTTTTTTCAAATAAATTGTTGCTGAAAGTTTAGGACAACACGCAATGCTTTCTGTCTTTGCTATACTCTGCCCTGATTAAAAAAACAAGTTGGTATGGGAAATTTTTGTAACTCATAATACCTGAAGTATTACAAGCATAGTTTAAGAAATTAAGTATAAAAATATATATATTTAGTTGGGAAATATTTTAAATACACCAATATACCGGTACTCGATATAAATGACTGAGCATGCATCAGGACATTTTAAATAGCATTACAGGAGTAATGAGTTTTTCCCCTTCTGTACAGTAAAGTATTCTGTCTGTGTTGTGTTTTTGTTAGTTCTCTGTACGGTGGATCTAACCAGACTCAGAGGAGTCTCCCTGCAGATCCAGAAGGTGGGTTCTGACCCGTTTTGTGAGATCAGAATGAACTCTGAGGTGAAAGAGAAGATGGAGGTGGCTGCTGGAACCACAGCCAGTCTCTCCTTCCTCGACTGTCCAAATGAGGACGTTCGCCTGACTGCAAGCCAAGTTTATTGTAAGATATTTATTTAGCTTTTTTTGTTTATACAGTAAAAAGTTTATTTTATTACAAAAAATATGAAGTTTATGATAAAGTCTATTTTACATGTTGAGATGGAAACATTTTATTTGTGCTGATTGTGTTCGGTCTGTCTGCACTGGTTCTGAATATGAGAGACCCACAAAGGGTGCTTAAAGTTGAATGTTTGCTCTGTTTCAGGCAGAACTGGACCTTTACAGTGAACCAGTTACTGTCCCAGATTTATGACTGTATCTTGACCTGAAGCAATATTTACAGGTGCATCTCAAAAAATTAGAATATTGTGAAAAAATTCAATATTTTTTGTCAGTCATTTCAGAAAGTGAAACGTTTATTATATACAGTAGATTCATCACACTGAAATATGTTGATGCTTTATTTGTTGTACATTTTGATTATGCCTTACAAATAATACAAAAAAATGAAAATTAGAACATTGTGAAGATGTTCAATATTGTAAACTCCTGTCACACCCTGATCAGCTGATTAACAACAGACATGAGCTACAAATGTCTCATTCCTCAAGTCCAGCCACTCCTGAACCAGAGACATCAGAAGTGTCTTACCTGCTGAGGAGACAAAGAGCTGGACTGTTGCTCAGTGGTCCAATGTCCTCTTTTCACATTAAAGTACATTTGACATTATTTGGGAGTCTGGAGGAAGAGAGGAGAGGTCCAGAATCCATGATGCTTGAAGTCCAGCGTGAAGTTTCCACAGTCAGTGATGGTTTGGGTCCATGTCCTCTGCTGGTGCATGGTCCACTGTGTTTTCTGAAGTCCTCAGTCAATGCAGCATCTAGCAGGACGTTTTAGAGACTTCATGCTTCCTTCTGCTGACGAGCTTTATGAAGATGCTGATTTGATTTTTCCATCAGGACTTGACTCCTGCCCAAACTGACAAAAACTGGCTGTGGAATAATCTAATTTTCTGAGACACTAAAGTTTGTTTTTTCATTATATTTGCACAAAATAATCATCAAAATTACAAGAAATAAAGGCTTTAATTTCAGTCTGTGTATTGAATTTATGCAAAAGGAGTTTCACTTTCTGAAATGTTTGACAGAACCTTTGCACAATAATAAATTGTTTTACATGCATTTGTAAATTGTCAATTTAAGGCTCAAAACAAAGGCCAAAGATTTCTGGAACTGTGCTTGCATGAAAAGACAAACCCTTAAAAAAAGTTGGGTGGTATTCTAAGGTTGTTTAGACAGAACCAGGTAAGCCAATTTGCCCATTTTTTCTTGTTTTTCCCAACTATTTAAATTTTCAGGAAGTAATAGTGGACAAAAGGCCCATACGTGCAATCGTTTACTGCCAAAATAATTTATTATAGACAATATTTTTATCCTCTTTTGATGAAAAGCTGAATAATAAATGTCCCACAGTTGGGCAAGTCATCTCATTTCCACAATCACTGACAGAATCCAGTGTTTTTTATGTAAACCGAAGCATTTTATCAGAGTCTCTCTTTTTTTAGTAATGGAATGTGAAAGTGGATCATCGTGCCCTTCAGCGTCCCTCATGGTCCCCTTGCTGGACTCCTGTCTGCCGATGCCCCTCGACAGCTTCACATGGCTCCTGAAAATCCCTGAGGACAGCTCGCTGGACCTGGTGTCCCCCACAGGAAGTCTCAAGCAGTCCTTGCCGGGACAGGAGTGCAATCAGTCTGTCTTACTGCGCGTAGCCGAGGCCGACGGGTTTTCTGTGGGAGATTTCTGCTCCGACGGCGTGATCCAGAAAGTTCAGGTGCACGCCAACGTCTCCGTGACGGCTAAGACGCAGGACTTCAGCAAGACCAGGGAGCCGTTACTTAACGTCAGCGTCAGCCCGGAGATCGGAGGTAAAAAACATTCAATCCCTCTAAACCAGCATTGTAGTCCAGTCAAATTTATTTATAAGCACATTTAAAACCGCAGCTGTTACCAAAGTGCTTAACAATAAGATCAAAGGTATTAATTAAAGGAAAAATAAGATTGAATTAAAAGCATCAAAAGTGAAACATAAAAACACAAAAACGATAAAATACTGAATCAAATCACATTGTGTTAAACGTCAGTGAATACAGGTCTGTTTCTAGGAGGGGTTTTAAAGCAGGAAATGAAGTGACCTGTCTAATGTTGAGGGGCAGATTGTTCCAAAGTTTAGGACCAATGACTTAAACAGCCCGATCTCCTCTGAGCTTCAGCCTGGTTTTTGGTACAACCAAAAGCAGATGATGTCGGCACCCGAGAGGAACAAATGGTTGAAGTAGGTCAGAGAGGTATGAGGGTGCAAGGCCATTAATGCATTTAAATGTCAACAGGAGAATCTTTAAATCAATTCTGATACGTACAGGGAGCCGGTGAAGGGAGGACAAAACCGGTGAAATAGGCTCATACCTCTAAGTTCCTGTTAGAGCCGAGCTGCAGCATTTTGGATGAGCTGGAGACGTGAAAGGGACACCTGACTGACCCCAACATAGAGCATGTTACAGTAGTCCAGTCGGGTTGTAATGGACTATTTTTTTTCAAGGTCAGATGTGGTCAACACGGAGTAAATCTTAGCTATCTGCCTTAACTGGAAGAATTTGTTTTTTGTAGAATAGAGTTAATCTGTTTATTAAACTTAAAGTCAGAGTCTAAACCATCCTGAGATTCGTTACAGACTGCTTAAATTATGGCTCAAGAGTCTAGGTTTACAGGAACAGAGACCGCAGTGGAGCTAGGGCTAAACACGACTTCAGTTTACTGATCGTTGAAACTTAAAAAAATTGATGCCATCCATGCCTTGATGTCATTAAGACATTTTAACAGAGGGCAGATTGTGCATGATCTATTTGGTTTTAAGGGCAGATTAATCTGACAGTCATCACAGCAGTGAAACGAAAGCCCATGTTTCTTCGGGATAGACCCCAAGGGGAGCAGATACAATGAAAACAGAAGGGGTACAAGAATTGAGCCCTGCGGGACCCCACAGGAAAGAGGCACTGAAGCAGATAAACTATTACCAACATTAACACAAAAACTCCTGTCATTCAGAAACGTACCTTAACGGTATAAATAACAACTCAGAACCACAAATCTCTGTGTACATTCATGATTAGCACAGATGCTGTAATCTGTTTAATTCATGTATACAGTATATATTTTTTACTTTTAGACAGTGGATCATTTCTGTGAAATGCTAACCTGTTATCCTTTCGTTAAGTTTAAAAAGGGGCTTCTGTCAGTTTACTCTCATAAAGTTGTGATCAGACAGAAGAAATTTGAGAGCACATAAGAGAAAACATGGCATCAAATGGTATGAAATAAAAGACGTGCCCATAATTTATAAAACAAGTCAAACTCGCTCCAACACAATCTGTACACTGTAGTTAGGAAAAGTGTTCACAACATTAATATTCTGCCACCACAATGATATAAGTTCAAGTCTGAGTTTAAATAAAGAACACATGAAATGAGATCCTAGAAAGGTAATGAATAGGGAAAAAACAGCTGAATATGTTTTTTTTATTGCCAGATTGAAGCCATTGTTTGGATTATCAATAACGCGTAATCTTCTCAGCTTGCTCTTAATCAGCAGTTCTTTTAAAAGCCGGTTTCAGTTTAGTGTTGTGTGTGATCATGGCAGAACGAAGTGCTGTGTGTGATGAACAGAATCTGAAAGTCCTGTCTTTAAGAAATGGAAGATAAATGTAGGGAAGACCCGTCAGTGACCCTGTGAGCGGTACTGTCCTTCAGTTGATCGTTGGCTGCGTAGGTTCCCAAACTTTTCAGCTTTCAGCCCTGAAAATAAATCTGAGGAACTCATGAGCTCCACTTCTTCTTCTTTCAACGGTTTCCTCTTCAGGGGTCACCACAGTGAGTCATCCTCCATCTCACTCTGTCCTCACTCCAACTACCTCCATGTCCTCTCTAACTACATCCATTCTTTGTTTTCCTGGCAGCTGCATTTCTAACATTCTTCTACCAATATACCCACTGTCCCTCCTCTGGACATGTCCAAACCATCTCAGTCTGGTCTCTCTAACTTTATCTCCCAGTTGTTCAACATGTGCTGTATCTCTGATGATCTCATTCCTGATCTTATCCATCCTTGTCACTCTTAAGGAGAACATCAACATCTTAATTTCTACGACTTGCAGTTCTGTCTCCTGTCTTTTTGTCCATGTCTCTGTCTCCAGAACATACAACATAGCTGGTCTCACCACTGTTTTGTCAACTTTTCCTTTGTCCTTTGCTGACACCACAAATCACTCCTGGATCTTCTCCATCCACTCCATCCTGCCTGGACTCTCTTTCACCTCTTTACCACACTCTCCATTTTCCTGTACAGTTGACCCCAAGTCCTTGAAGCCCTGCTCCTTGTAGCCCCACTGTTCCACCAACCTCCCTCTCATTCATCACATACATCAGTGGGGTCCTGATCCAGACTTTGGGAACCTGTGATCTACTAAAATAAGTTTTTATCTCCTTGGGCATCATCTTGGTGCTAAAATAATCTGTGTCAAACTGTTATTTTAGCTGTAATCATGTCAGCTAAGGAAACAAAAACATGTTTTTCTTTAGCTTTTCACAAAACATCTGAAGATTCATTAAAAAAAGAACATGTTGCTTCAGCAATGCAGCAAAGGTGAGGGAGGGAAAATGCGTATGAATTGTTCTGACTCACCTAACAGTCAGTCGAACCGTTGCTGCGTTCTCCTACACTTTACCAGCACCTGAATGCAACAAGTTCAGACTCGCTCACCGGCTGTTTTCATCCACCCAGTTGAAGCACCGACGCTATTTATTATCAACAATGTTTGAAACTGTAAAATCAAAAAGAAAGAGTTGTTTATCTTTAATTCAAACCGTTAAAGTGTCTGTGACATCATCTTCCTTTTCATAAAATGTTACAAGATATATATCTTGTATGTTTTTGCAAACAAAATGATAAATTAATGAAAATTCCTTTCAAACTGAGATTAAAATCAGTGTTTCTTCTTGGAATATCCGACTACACGCGAATGCACCATCTGACGTAGGAGGATGAACGTCTTTAGAACGCCCCTATTAAATATTCATGGCGGACAATAAATAAAACAACGAAATTAGCAATCTAAGTTAAGATTTGAGCGATTTGTCTTCAGTTTGAGAAGCAGAAAGTTAGATGAGCAGAAACAGCAGGTTCTAATTTAGGTCCGCACCCGTATTTTTTTTGTCTTACCTGTTCAGGAAGCGAGCGCGCTCCGAGAGCGGGGGCAGCTTTATTTATTCCATACTTGACGGTATGGAAAAGTGAAAAGGCTCACTTGTTCACTGATGATATTAGAACACCCAAATGTGACACAACGTAACGGCATTATACAAAAAAAGGCGATCTGGCAGAGAATTGATGCGTTATCATTGGCACACGCAGACTCGAGGTTCATCCTCCTACGTCACAGATGGTGCATTCGTGTGTAGTCGGATATTCCATGAAGAAACACTGATTTTAATTTTAATCTCAGTTTGAAAGGAATTTTCATTAATTTATAATTTTGTTTGCAAAAACGAACATCGTTGAATGATACAAGATATATATCTTCTATCATTTCATGAAAAGAAGATGATGTCACAGACACTTTAAATCTTTTTATTCTGCACTTGTGTGATTCCTCGCTGTTTTCTTTGTTTTTTAGTCATCCGATCGTTTAGTTTCTGTTCCGTTTGAAACAAAATAAGTTTCTTAAAAGCTCAAATTATTGCACAAATTATTAGCAATATAAAAATGGATTTTACATCTTATTTCCAGCCTCCACACAGGGGCAGTATTGTACTATAAGACAATACATTTTGTTGTATATTTAAACACCAGCTCATGTTTAAATAAAGAGTTCTGAGATTTATTATCTCTTTCTGTTCAGAGACCATCATCTACAGAGTCAGCCCGATGCCGACCTCCCCCGTCCTGCTGGCCTCCCCCAACTGGCCTCAGGGCATGAAGCCTCTCTCCACTGTGTCTTGGATCGTCACCTTTCCCAGTCAGTACCAGGCGCTCGTCCAGTTCATGAACATCAGCCAGCCCAAATGCGAGGACAGACACGCGTGCATCGACGTGAAGCTGCTGGGCCAAGAGGAAGAGTTCATGAGCCGCCGCGAAGACCAGAAAGAGCTCACGAATTTAACGGTTCCCCAGAGTTTCTACCTGAACATGTCCAACTGTCAGCCGGAGAAGGGCCGCTTCGGTGCCGTGGCACAAATTGTTCTGCAGAAAAACACCAGTAAGTAATTGTTTTCGTCTGGCACGTGAAATATTCTCACCTCCGTGATCTTAAATTGAACTTTTTGTTTTTTTTCCTCCGCCCCACAGATTTACTGGCCATCCTCCTTGGATTGGCGGGAGCTCTTGTGGTTCTAATCGTAGTGCTGGCTGTTGTTTGTGTTCTTGTAAAGTAAGTGCACCAACATTGTGTCCTTTTCTCTGAAAACCATTTATTTTTAAAGACAGAAATTATAAAAAAGAACACCTTTGATTTAATATTGCATGAGCCAGCCATGTTGAATTGTGAAGTCTTGGCTGGTCATGAATCTGACTTTAAAATGTCTTTGGCGGGGCATCGTTCACTTTCAGGTACAAATCAAATGCTCCACAACTCGTAGACGATCTCTGAACTTTGTTTCACAGCTGCTGTTGTTACTTTTTAAACATCTAAACCCCACCTTTTTTCCCCAGCTCCGCTCTGAACGCACAACTTAACCCGCTGCACATTACCTTTTTTATTGTAAATCTGTCGTTTATTGGTACCTACGCATGAGAAGCCCCATTTTGTTGGAGCAGATCAGAGATTTTTTTTTTATGTGGATGCTAGTATAGGAGTTACTGTACTGTGAGGCCATATGTTTAGAAAATCACATTTGCCACTCATCAATGTCCAGTTTTTCAAGATGGCTGACAAAAAGTGCTATACAGGTAGTCCCCGACTTACGACGGAGATCCGTTCCTACGCGCCATCGTAAAGTGAATTTCGACGTAAGTCGGAACATACGTACAAACTGCACCTTATACGTACAGTACTGTATTTTACCAAGCACTTAGCCTATCCTAACACATTACCCTACATAATTATCAAAAAAACACATACATTTAGGAGCCATAAATTAATGGCCAGAATAAATAATAATAATAGACCAGAATAGACCAGAATAAACAAAACATCAATTTTTGAAGATGGCCGACAAAAGTTTCATATTTTCTAATGGTATGTTGACATCTTGATGTACATGAGGCAGAAATGTGCAATGATGCGTTTTATAATAGAAAGCGGAAAACATTTTGTGCAAATTAACAAAACGTTGTACAAAACAGAAAAATCTAAATGGCTGCCCGCCTGTATAAATAAAGGTTGAATGAATGAATTAATGAATTAAAGTTAAATATGTATATACTGTACCTGTACAGGTAGTCCCTGACTTACGAGCGAGTTCCGTTCCTGCGAGGTGCTCGTAACACGAAAATTCGTAAGTTGGAACACGAAGCACGTGTTCTCGTAAGTCCGGATTTTCGCTCGTAAGTTGGAACATTTATGCTAGCGCTACTACGAACACTCGTTTTTCATCAAAAACGCTCATATTAGTTCATAAACATGGTCGGAAACGTGTTTCCAAACGGTTAGCTAACACACTTTCATCGAAAAACACAAAAAAGTGCTGTATTTTTTACAAATTTACTTCTCTTTCGCCAGCTCGTAAGTCCGGGACCTCGTATGTAAGAGCGCTCGTAAGTCGGGGACTACCTGTATATGTTTTTAGTAATCTAATCTTTAGAAGCACAAAATAATTTGCTCTTATGAAAACAAAAAAACATGTTTTATACATATATTGCCCCTTGATGAAAAACATGGCAGCCATCTTGAAATTTCTAGCAGCTCGCACACTAAAAGAGTGTTGTCTAAAGAAGGCTGTGCGAAGTTTTATGCTTTGATCCAGATTTGAAAGATTGACCTTTATTTTTATTTCCACACCTGGCACTCGTGGGTCTCCGTTTAAATCTGCCGATTAATTTTTCTATTTTTCCCCAACAGGAAAAAGAAACAAAAAATGAAGGCGTCGTCCATCTACTTGGGCAAGGGGAATATCTTCCGCCCGAGCGACCGGCACTTCACCAAAACCCGATCCGACAACGACGCTCACGTCTACGACTACATAGACGACAGCTTGGTCTACAACCACCTGCTGGGCCTCTCCGCCTCCATCGACAGCAAGCAGGACTTCCGGTCAGGCATGCAGGTGGACCACTATAAAACCTTCACCGGCTCCGCTGATGGCGCGCTGCCTTTCGTTAAAGAGCCGGACCCAGAACCCGAGTTGAAGCCGTATAAAACGTTCCTGGACCCGTCGGAGACGTTTCTCCCGTCCCGCCCGCGCACTCCCATCGGCCGGCAGGACAGCCTGGGCTTCCAGGACCGCAGGATGATGGACAACGAGCTCTACACGTTCAAAAGCACGGGCGAGTTCAACACCATCCGGCTCTCCGGCGTCAACCTGGAGCCCGAGCTCTCGGAAACAGAGGAGTCCTTGTAGTTTGTTCGGACTCGATCCGTGAGCCGGACTTCTAAATCCTCCGTACGGCAGCGAGCGTCTGCGGGACCGGCGTCCCTCTCAGGGAGTTCTTTCGAAGGCAGACCGTCGTCAGGATAAGAGCCGCGAGTCTCGTCTTTGCGGGAACAGATTTGGGAAACAAACGCTTTTTTTTTTTTTTTTTGCTGAGAGGATTCACTTTGACTCTTTTCGTCGGCTTAAAACGAATCGACAGCCAGCGGCTTGAAAACTGAAGACGTCTGTGAATATTTGTTCTTGCAGCACAACCTGTAAGAACACAAACTGTTCTTGCAGTTCTTAAAGTTGGGCGTTTAGAATCTTAAATTGAGTACAAGAAGGGTAACTCTTGCAAATGACTGACGATTTTCAGTGAGACAACGTGGACGAAACTCACTGAAATTAAGTTAAATTCTTTATTTTTTTCCAGCAGAGAATACTTTATGGAAATCTTTCCCGATGTTTTTTAATTTTAAATTTTATTTACAGTCGAGATGACTTTATTGAGGTGTTGCGTTCAGGAACCTAACGGTTCTCTGATGATTCAAGCCCTCGTTATTCACGTTTTTTTTCAAGGGCACAAAGCGACTCTGTGCTTATTACCGTAAATCCAAAACTTTTTAAAAATAGATTTATGAACGTTTCTCCTAATTTCTTACTAATTTCACAAACGCTTTGTTTTATAAGCAGAATGCACAAACGTCACGTTGTGTCCACATAAACGTCACCCGGACATCTCCAGGCTTTTCAGATTAACGTGAAACAATTTTGATGTTTTTGTAAAAAAATAAAAAAGATTTTACATATTTTAAAGTGGGGTTCTATGGAGAAATTAAAAGCGGATATCTTACCTGTTGTGGATCGCACAGTTTGGAGAAATAGTTTAATTCCTCCAAACTAATCTCTTAAAAAAACCTATCTACAGCAGGTAGGATACTGTTTGTTGACTTTCAACAGAACTTCTGAACTTTTTACATGTTTTGGTGAATCTTGTTTTTAAGATGTGCTGCGTGAAGTCGTTGCTGTTTCTATGTGAACATGAATGTTGGCTGAACCGACAAGACAAAACACAAGAACACCAAAGTATTTCTGTTGTTTAATTTGTTTCATGAAGTTTTCAATTTTATGAGCTGAAAACTTTATAAAATTTGCTAATAATGCTGTTTTTATATACTATACTGTATTTGTGGTTTTTTGTCTCAAATGTAATTACAATTTTAGTGTTTGTTTTTTTCCCCAATAAAGTCAGAGGGGATATATTTTACTCTGCTTGCCTCCTGCCTTCACGCCTCAAAGCAACGAGGGTTAATTTTCCGTCGACCTTTTCCTTCTGGACCGTGGGAAGGATTTCAACCAGGAGCTCGAGCCACAAGAACCATGCAGATTGACGGTGCAGAAGAACCGCAGGCTGGGAAAACAACTTCACACGCCAGGATTACATAACCATCACACATCTGTCTACCTGCAGGGTTTCTCTTTTTGATTTTAGAGCTTTGACCCCTTCAGACAACGGCAGCTGCTTCAGTCTGAGCTCAGTCATGAAACGATCATCAGGGCAGAATATTTACTTTATTATTAAAAGTATTTTTACAGATTACATAAGAGTAGATACTTTCAGGGCTATTCAACTGGAGGCTCAGCCCACCAATGAGTTCATTTTTAAATAAAACCAGATTTTAAACCGTAAAACAAACTTGTTAATGAGAATAACTGCTGCATGTGCAGTTGAACAGCCCTGCTTTAGAGTAATCAGAGTCAGAGTCAGAGAGTCTTTATTGTCATTTGCACCGCATGTGGTACATGAGATGAAAACGAGATTATGTACACGAGGTCCCAGTTACATCCAACAACAAATGAAAGAGAAAAACAGTAATAACATCTAGAACTAACTAAGAAAAGCATCAACTAGTAATACACAGCTAACTAAGAAAAGCATCAACTAGTAATACACAGCAGCACGAACATGAGTTTGTATGAGCAGATGGTCACAGATGAACACAGATGAATACAGCAACAAGAAAACAGATCAGCATCAGTATGATGTGATATTTTGCAGTGTTTATTTTTTATTTTATTTTTATTTATTCATGAGTCTAACAGCCTCAGGGTAGAAGCTGTTCCTCAGTCTAGTGGTTCTACACTTGATGCTCCTCAACCTCCGTCCTGAGGGGAGTGGGGCAAAGAGTGAGTGTGCTGGATGAGTGATGCAAGAAAAGTGGAAAAATTAGGTTCATAAAAAAAACGGTTTGAGTTTTTATTGTGAGTTTTGTTCAAAGCTGACGTTTAAACCAGAGGTTCTCAAACGGGAAATAAATCAAGAAGTGGAAATGTACAACCTGATATGGCGTTTGTGAAAGGTGCCTGCACCCACACTCGTTTTTTTTTTTCATTCAACCTTTATTTAGGCAGGTTAATCCCACTGAGCCTCGAGGACTCATTTACAAAAGAGACCTGGTTTCAACAAAGAATTGAATTCTGGCTTTAATCTGGGGATTCTGATTTTAATCTGAGGATTCTGATTTGAGGATTCTGATTTTAATATAAGGATTCTGACTTTAATCTGCGGATTCTGACTTTAATCTGAGGATTCTGACTTTAATCTGAGGATTCTGACTTTAATCTGAGGATTCTGACTTTAATCTGGGGATTCTGACTTTAATCTGAGGATTCTGACTTTAATCTGGGGATTCTGATTTTAATCTGAGGATTCTGACTTTAAGGATTCTGATTTGGGGATTCTGATTTTAATATAAGGATTCTGACTTTAATCTGCGGATTCCGACTTTAATCTGAGGATTCTGATTTTAATCTGAGGAATCTGATTTTAATCGGAGGATTCTGACTAAGGATTCTGATTTGAGGATTCTGATTTTAATATAAGGATTCTGACTTTAATCTGAGGATTCTGACTTTAATCTGAGGATTCTGACTTTAATCTGCGGATTCTGACTTTAATCTGCGGATTCTGACTTTAATCTGAGGATTCTGATTTGGGTCTTTAATCTGAGGATTCTGACTTTAATCTGAGGATTCTGACTTTAATCTGAGGATTCTGACTTTAATCTGAGGATTCTGATTTTAATCTGAGGATTCTGACTTTAATCTGAGGATTCTGATTTTAATCTGTGGATTCTGACTTTAATCTGGGGATTCTGACTTTAATCTGGGGATTCTGATTTTAATCTGAGGATTCTGATTTTAATCTAAGGGTTCTTTTTTTTAAAGAGAATACAATACAACTTTATTTATAAAGCATTTTTAAAATAATCTGCGGATTCTGACTTTAATCCAAGTATTCTGATTTTAATCTGAGGATTTTGATTTTAATCTGCTGATTCCGACTTTAATCTGCGGATTCCGACTTTAATCTGAGGATTCTGATTTTAATCTTAGAAGGATTCTGATTTTAATCTAAGGATTCTGACTTTAATCTAAGGATTCTGATTTGAGGATTCTGATTTTAATCTGCTGATTCCGACTTTAATCTGCAGATTCCGACTTTAATCTGAGGATTCTGATTTTAATCTGAGGATTCTGATTTTAATCTCAGGATTCTGATTTTAATCTGTGGATTCTGATTTTAATCTGAGGATTCTGATTTTAATCTGAGGATTCTGATTTTAATCTGCGGATTCTGACTTTAAGGATTCTGATTTTAATCTGAGGATTCTGATTTTAATCTGAGGATTCTGACTTTAATCTGAGGATTCTGATTTTAATCTGAGGATTCTGATTTTAATCTGAGGATTCTGATTTTAATCTGAGGATTCTGACTTTAATCTATCTGAGGATTCTGATTTTAATCTGCGGATTCTGACTTTAATCTGCGGATTCTGACTTTAATCTGAGGATTCTGATTTTAATCTGAGGATTCTGATTTTAATCTGAGGATTCTGATTTTAATCTGTGGATTCTGATTTTAATCTGAGGATTCTGATTTTAATCTGAGGATTCTGATTTTAATCTGAGGATTCTGATTTTAATCTGAGGATTCTGATTTTAATCCGTGGATTCTGACTTTAATCTGAGGATTCTGACTTTTTTCTCTGAAAAAAGGGAGTAAAATTGCACCGTGGCCCTATTCCTCTTCTGAAGTTTACCTGCACCTGCTCCATTTAGCTTTTATTCTCACATGCACTGACCAAATGATGTCTTTGGCTTTTTTTGTTGTTGTTTTTTTGTGGACTGGAGTTCGTTCCATGTGTTTTTACCACAGGGGCTGCTGCAAATGATATACCAGCACATCACTTTTGTCAAAAATAAAAACGTTTAGTGTAACTGAGCGTGTTGTTCTGGTTTCAATGGGCGTCGGCCAGTAGGAGTCTGACTCTGCTTTTTGTCTTCTGCGTTAAACAATGTTAAACTGACAGACCGAGGGCCTCTCCTCACGGCAGCTCTCATCAAACCAGGTCCCCTGTGAGGCCCCGGACAGGACGGCGCAGTTCTGGGACTTGCCCCCGTCCGGCTGCGGGGCCCCGTGGTTGGACGTGTCCCAGTTTTTGTAGGTGACGCTGAAGCCGGTCTGGTCCGTCCAGACGCCCTCGGTCGTCATGTCGTTGACGCCCAGCCAGACCTGCTCGTCGGGGCCGATGCTCTGACGGGTGTAGTCTCTGAGCTGGTCGTTCTCGGCGCTGGACGTGGGGGCCCCGAGGACCCCTCCCTGGGCGTTGCAGTCCTCGCTGGCAGCGTGGTACCGTTTCTTCTCGGGGTCGGCCAGGAAACACCTGCTGTGGATCTTTATGCCTTTCAAACAGACTGACGGGAGGAAATGAGAGGATCAGGACAGAAAGACTTGTGTTGACACTTTATCCATGCTGCTGATTTCTTACCCATCTGCTCACAACAGACTCATGTTCAGGCTGCTGTTTAATACAACTTATTGTTTAGCATATATATTCAATCGTTTTATACAGTTTCTTTTTATATTGTTGCTACTTTTGGGTGTCACTGGGACGTTGAGTACACAATTTTGCTACACCTACACGTACACGTGATGCGAATGACCGTCACCTTGAACTGTTTTTAAACAGTTCTCTGGGAATGATAAAAGGCAAAACTACAGAAGACGATTAGGGCCACGGTGCAATTTTTGTTCTTAATTCTGAGAAAAAAGTCAAAATTCTGAGATTCTGACTTTTTTTATCTCCAAATTCTGACTTTAATCTCAGATTTTTTACTTTAAACTCAGAATACCATATCTGGTAACAATCTCAGAAAATTTTAAATCTAAAGTATTATGACTTTAATCTCAGAATTAAAAAAATTGCACTCTTCTGTACCATCTATGGAAACCCATTTCCGCCAGTCTATTAAAAAAAATAGCAGAAATTATCTCAAAATTTTGAGATACTATCTCATTATTTTGAGATAATTTTTGCTATTTTTTTTTTTAATAGACTGGCGGAAATGGGCTTCTGTACAAAACAGCTGTTTGGTCTAGGTTAACATTTTCCAGTCCAAAATTGTCTCATTTTTTTTTTAATCTGTCAGCCCACTTTTATTCTTAGGACTGTAAAATAAAAATAATTAAATTTAAAATCATAACATTTTATTCTAAAAAGTAACACAACCAGCACAACGTTAAAGTATTTACATCTCCTCTGAGTAAAAAAAAAGTTAAACTAAATCTTACTAATTATTTTGTTTCCTGCAACCATTATTTTTTAAAAGTTGTCCTCATTTAGAACCAAATTATCTGTTTAAAGTTAAAACTTAAATGATGTGAAATGAAGTTCATTAAATATTATGGTGTTTAATTATTAAAGCTGATATGAGGGTTTGACCCTTCAAAACAAAAAGCAAGCTGTGGCTGAAGTTCACCTGTCTGCAGAGCTGCTTGTTCCTTCAGCAGGTTCAGCTCCTGGACAATGTCGTGGATCTGTTTCTGCAGATCTGCCATCGCAGCGTCCTTCGCTGCATCTGATTTCAAACACAAACGTTCAGAATCGTCACCTTGAAGGTTCAAAGAATCAGTGAATCTATTTTTCATGTTTTCCATGTCTTCCTCCTGTAAGAAACGTCTACCTTTCTTCAGTGGCTTCTTCTTCAGTGGGTTCTGCTGGAATGAGAAGTGGGCGAGCAGCAGGAGGCCCAGCAGGACACAAACTCCTCTGAACTCCATGGTGGACCGAGCTGAATGAAGCTGCTCCGACGTGGACGCTCGTAATTTATCTCCCTCACACCCGCCCTCTCATCCCTCTGCACGCAGGAGAAGTCCTGGAAACAACAGGCCGACCTCAGCTCTTCTGGCTCCAGATGTTTCACGTGGAGGCCGAGCATGCAGGGCAGGTGCAGAGAAGCCGTTACATAACTCCTCTGCAGAAATCAACACACTGCATCAACTGTGGACTTCTTTTATTAAAATATGCTTCTGCCTTGAACGTTGAAGACCAGAGGGAAAGCTCACGTTAGTCGTTAGGCCGCCTGAATGAGTTTTACATTTTTATTGGTTTTTAAGGACTGCCGAGAACCAGAGAGGTGGTTTTGGTTTGTGGGCCAGGATGACCCCCGCAGATCCTCCAGTCCCTCTTTTAGCTGTTCCACCGAGCCAAACAAGAACATCTGCCGGAGGATCTGAGAGGAGAGCTGCTCAGGTTCAGGCCACTGTTTAATACACCGTACTGTATTATTGCTGTTTGGCATACATCTTAGATCCTGGTATACTCTTTCTTCTTTTTTAATACAGGTAGTCCTCGACTTACGGTAATTCGGTGTTACGAACGCATCTTATTAATAAAAATATAAAATAAAATCAATAAAAAAAATTTGAAAAATCTTATTTTATGTGTTTAACTGTTCTTGATTCTATGTGTAAAGCACTTTGTTGCAGCTGTGGTTGTTTTAAATGGCTTTACAAATAAATTATTATTATTACTGTAGTATTATTTTGAAGCCGATTACGCAATTTTCGGCAGTGTTCGGCAGTTGTCGTTTAGCTTTGGTTACCTCCGGCTTCGACGGCCGGCTTTGGACAGACCGTGTGTCCGATCAGAGATAGCTTCGCTCGGATAAATGAGCTGGAAACGGTCGAACTCTGTGGACATCTCAGGTGGACGAACGGCTTGGCGGCCTGGATGTTGGTGGCACCCGAAGCTAACATGCTAACGCCAGCCCCACCGGAGACATGGAGCCGACGTGCGGCGGAGATGCCTGCTGCGGCCGGGAGCTCGCCTCGATGCTCCGCCTGGCAGCCTCAGATGTTGGTCCGACCCGGAGCTAACAGATCTTCCTCTTTGCTTCAGTCCATTTTTTTGGTACAAAGATGGCGGCTCTTTCTGGATGTGATAAGAGTTTTAACCAGTTTGTGGATGGCACAGAGACCGGTTTACAGAAAATTATTTGAGGAACTGTTCCCGAGCGAGTCCATACAGTGATGTCCAGGACTGAATCCCGTTTTTAATGTAGCCACACACACACACCCCCGAGGGCCCGCAGAGACCTTCAGCCTTTTGACTGCAGTTTTAAATCATTTCATATTATAAACTGTAGGTGATCAGATATTCAATCTTTATTTACTGTTGGAAAACATTTTGAAGTTGTTCCACCATTTTTAGATGCAGTTTTTTTAAGACTGCTGAACCTCTACCCATTTTTACTTCGGAGGGAATTCTCAGTCCTGTTGCCATTTAACCTAGCCAGATGTAAAGTTCTCCTCCAGATGTTTATTTGGAAAATGTACTTTTACACCCCATCCCAGTTGAAGGAAACGCTGCTGCCATAAAATTCAAAATGACCCTTTTCTTTCTAAATGTAAAAAAATGTATTGAACATTTGATGTTTTTGTTTCATTGCAAGTAACTTAAAGACATTGCATTCAGTTTTAATTAACATTTTACACAAGTTCCCAGCTTTTCAAAACTTTTATCATATAGGATGAGCGTTAGCTACATAAAAAAATTATATACATGTATATATTTTTAACATTTTACACAAGTTCCCAGCTTTTCAAAACTTTTATCATATAGGATGAGCGTTAGCTACATAAAAAAATTATATACATGTATATATTTTTAAACAGCCATGCATCAAAGTTTGTTTTGGACCTGTGTGCAGACGCCCTGCAACAGTCTGAGGGAAAAGTGGAGCAGATCCAGACCTTCTGTCAGCCTCCCTCTGCACTCAGTCCCTGCTGACACGTGGCAAACACAAAACTATGCAAAGAAGCCGTAATCAGTGCTTTAACGTCACACCAGACTCACGTGGATCCAGTTCAGCTCTGGGGTTTAGCATCACGTTGTTTTATTTATATATAAAAAAGGTGTGGAATAAGATACTCCAAACATTGAGTTAAACCTGAACACAGTCCTCATTTAGCTAATTCCTTTGGCTATCTAAAAAAAGACAACCGAACGTGTATGAATAAGACTTTTTTTTTTTTTAAAGTCCATAAATACAAACAGTAGAAAAAGCAGATTTTAACCAAGAAAGCCGACTTTGTGTCTCTTGTTGCCCAGACCTTCTTCCTGCCGCAGCAGCTTCATGAGCGGAGCGTGCAGAGCTTTCCCAACTCGCTTCCCCGCCTGCAGACACACAAATAAACAGCTGCTGGGAAATTGTTTGGGTCGACGTGCAGTTACATTAAAACACTCACTTTTTTCTAGAAAATACACGTTTGTCTCATAGACAAGACAGAGAATTATTAAAACTCTTAAGCAAAAAGGTGAAAACTTTGTCTTTGTACAATGATCGGAGCTTAAAAGTGGCTGGGAAGACAATTGGCGATATGGTTTAGTTCAAATGTTAGATCTTTTATTTTTTTAATGTTTAATGTCGTTTAAATTAATCTGAAATAAAATTATACAAGTAGTCCGACTGCAAAATAGTGCCACAAAAATGTTTCTATTACTGTGAATACTTGAGTAAAATGTGATGCGATTTCAAAAATACAGTAGTCCCTCATTTATAACGGGGGTACCGTACACTGAAGACACGCGATAAGTGAAAAACCGCGAAGAAGGAATAGT
>JBBPBX010002468.1:14054-27093 GCA_038048925.1 Garcialebias charrua
CTTTTACATTTAAATTGCATCTTTTTGTACATTTTACACATTTGGTAATGTATTACGTGGAGGAGGAGAGGAATTGCTGAAATTAAAGCTTCTATTGTGTAACAAAATGAACAAAGTTTGTAGCTGCTTCTTGCAAACATTCATTCAATAATTTTATTGAACACTGTACATGGAGCAATTTTTGTAAAGAAACTACACACACACACACACACACACACACACACACACACACACACACGAGGGCACTTCTTAATTGACAGCTGCTGGATTTCTATTGCTAGAGACAAAACTTCTCTCTGCAACTCTTGAATTCTCCATGCGGCATCATCCAGTTGACCTAAGAGAAAACACAAAGGTGAAAACACAAAAAATATAATAATTTCCATAAAGTATAATAATAATAATAAATGTATTATCTGTCACCAATTTATTACCTGTGTGGTAAGTAGTAGAGCTCGTTTGGCACTCCTCCTGGACATGATGCTGTTCTGGAGGGTCGTATCCTGTGACTGTTCAACAGTCTCACACACTCATCCAAGTCTCTCTGAAGAACATCACCAAAACAATATGTCAGCAGACACTGGTGCTCGTGACTCCCGTGAAGAATCCAGCTTCTCGAAGATCTGCATCCAGAACTGACACCAACAGAAATCAAGTTATTTTCAGTATATCCATGTTTGAATTATGGTTACTTGTAATTAAATTAGTTTATGAAGACCACTTACCTTCCCTTTCTGAATATGGACCACCAGGACTCAATCCTCTGGTTGGTTGTGGAGGAGCCATACATGTGGCTGGATGCTGGATGGAGGCAGCGTTGTGATATTTTGTGATCTTTTTATTATTGGATCAACATGGCACACTGCAATAACAACGTGTTGATGACTGTGCCATGTTTGTTAGGTGGTGAGAGAGATGGACACAAAAAGAAAACAAAAATATGAATTATTAATCGCATCAGAACATGGAAATGGTTTGACATATAGCTTTTAATTTAATATTTAAAATGCTATTCTAAACAACAGTGTTGTAAGATGTCAGAGACTTGAATAGATAAACATTTACAGCACTGACACAGCAGCAGTGTACAGTTTAAAGGTATTGTGACATGATTTTGTAAATTTGAATATTTGTCAGAACATATATATCTTATATCATTGAGCTCTGGTCGTTTTTGCATAATAAATTATAAATATATTAAATTTTTATTCTAAATTATGCTAATTTTTTTCTGGTACTTGCTGGGATACGCCCCTAAAATTCCGCGCATTCCTGCAATACGTCATCAGTGTGACGTGACACATCAGTGTGACGTGACAACGGGCAGAAGGCAGAGCCTTGCCCGTTTATTAGGTGTGTTAACTGCTTGCCATACAGATTCATTTCCTGAAGGATCGCCTCTTTTATTTGTGTAACTTGAAAAATGCCGTCACGTTGTAGCGCATTTGTGTGTTCTAATATCAGCAGTGAACAAGTGAGCCTTCACAAATTTCCAAAAGATGAGAAACTTCGACAAGAATGGACCAGACAAGGACCGGTGGGTTCCAGGAGTCGTATGTCTGCAGCGACCATTTCACTGCCGATTGTTTTCAGCACCTGGTATAAAAGAATCTTTAGGATTACCAGTAAGATTCAGAAGACTTTTAAAACCGGATGCTATTCCTACTATTTTTAAAAGAAAATCTACAGAAGAAAGTCCCAGGAGCTACCATGTCGAAACAACGCAGGGACCATCGGAAGACTGTCCAGGAGATGAGTAAGTCTTTGTGTAAACATAATCGGAGGTGTGTAGTGTTTTAGATTATAAACTATTTATTTTACGTGAGTTCATGTTGTTTTACTTTATACACTTTGAGTGTATAAAGCCAATTATCACGGCAGATTATGTTTGTTCGCTGCTAACAAGCTAGCCGAATCAGATAGCTAACACAATAGCCGCGATACAGGCCACGTTGCTAATGATGTATTTTTAAATTATGTCTGCGCCATCAGGTAACATCTCGTTTCTTTTTATTCGGGGAGGGTTTATTAATGAGAGTTTTGGAAGATTTACTGTCTTAAAATGATATATCTCAGACGTGACCGGTGTCAGGGACTCTTGTTAGCCAAGATAGCTTCTAAAAAAAATTAGCCGAGAGCCCGGAGCAAACACGTTGCTATGTATGCATTTTTAAATTATGTCTGCGCCATCAGGTAACATCTGTAATTTTTTTATTCGGGGAGGGTTTATTAATGAGAGTTTTGGAAGATTTACTGTCTTAAAATGATATATCTCAGACGTGACCGGTGTCAGGGACTCTTGTTAGCCAAGATAGCTTCTAAAAAAATTAGCCGAGAGCCCGGAGCAAACACGTTGCTATGTATGCATTTTTAAATTATGTCTGCGCCATCAGGTAACATCTGTAATTTTTTTATTCAGGGAGTGTTTATTAATGAGAGTTTTGGAAGATTTACTGTCTCAAAATGATATCTCAGACGCGATAGGACATGCTCCGCCATTATTATTTAAATGCACGTTGGAGCGTGCCTTCCCGTTGTCACGTCAAGATGACATTTTGCGGAAATGCGCAGATTTTTAGGGGCGTATCCCAGAGAAAAAAACTACCATAACTTGGAATAAAAATTTAATATATTTATAATTTATTATGCAAAAACGAACAGAGCTCAATGATATAAGATATATATGTTCAGACAAATATTCAAATTTACAAAATCATGTCACAATACCTTTAATTCCATGTGGCTGCTAGCTAGATCTGAGGCTGTTTCCTTAAACAGTTACAGAATAGTAAATTGATAATGATGATTAACGTTATCATAGCCAACTAACACGTAAATACAGAAAGTAAACGTTAAAGCATTACATCACTGACGGGCAGCGTTAGCTACTGTGGCTATTAGTTGCAGCAATGATGGATAACATTACTACAATTAACAAACACGTAAATACAGAGTTTATTAACCTTACCTTAAGCTATATCTTGTAATTTAACCTCTATAAATAAACGTGAAGTTTCAAATCTCGAGGGAGAATCGACCCAGAAGAAGAAGTACAGATACGCTGCGTCAATACCTCTTTTTTGTTCGACTGCCCCTAGTGGTCTGGAGCACTTCCGTTGTAGTTTTTTCTATTTGCAGCCGTATTTTTAAATTTGCTGCTGTTTTTTAAAATTTGCAGCCGTGTTTAAAATTTGCAGCTGTTTTTTAAAATTTGCTGCTGTTTCTTAAAATTTGCAGCTGTTTTTTTTAATTTGCTGCTGTTTTTTTTAAATTTGCAGCCGTGTTTATTTCTTGCAGCGCGTTTGCACCCCTCGGCCACCGTAGTTTGGTGTTTCAGTGTTGGTGTAAATTTTCATACTTTCATACTACTATGAAAAAACTCGGGACAGTGTTACACTCTTACTATTTTATGCTTATGTTTATTAAACGTTTTAGTGTTTAGTGTTTAGACGGTTACTGTTGCACCGAGGGACTGAGAGAAACGCAATTTTGGTCCTGTGTATGCCCTGTACATATTGCAGTTCTGACAATAAAGTTGACTTTGGATCTGGAGCTTCTCAAAGATCGAGTGACCACAACTCACAGGCGCTCGAGGGGGAAGCCCAGAGCTAAAAGAAACAAAGACTTTGAAAAGAAACCTCTCCAACATGATTTCTCAGAAAAGAAGACAGAACAGTAGTGACTCAGACAACGATGATGATCCACATACCTATGAAAATGAATCACACCTCTATGATGATCTAACGACCCCTGGCCGGCCCTAAGGAATGCCCTAAGATTACGATTTTGGATAAAGCAGCTTGTCTACGAACCCTGCTGCAAGGACTCGTAGTGTTAATAGGCTTTGCAATGTTGTTGGTTATTTTGTATCAAGTCGAAATCAGACCATGGAGCCTGACACATGTAAAAGTTTCCCATGGGAGATCCCAATATGCAAACATGACCTGCTGGGACACCACACAAAGAAACATCTTCGTGCCATGGGACCGAAATGACACTGTCGAGAATCAAACCAAGACCTGGAAAAGAGTAAGACAAGCAGGCTATCCAGCTTGGATGCACCAGCTGGAAAACACCCCTGAATGGGTGTCGGCAGTAGAAGCTGAGAACCTAATGGGGCCGGACAAACCTCATTTTAGGGTAAACAATCTACTGAATCTGCCTGAAGGAATTGTGACTTGGATAATGTTCCTGTATCACAACATAAAAAGAACAATGAGATGTAACTGGATCCATCCAGATAAAGAGCCCCCTGAATGGCACTGCGACTGGGGTTGTCGACCACTAATGGGGCTACGCCACCAAGGATACTGGGAGGCTGAAGTGATTTAGCAATTTGAGATTTTCATTAATGAAAAGTGCGTTATAAATTGAATTTATTATTATTATTATTTATCCTACCCCACCGAAGGACGACAGCTGCCAAGCCATACTCCCTCGTTGGGAATTTTGGGGCAATATTCATCTGGACTGTGACAATTTCCCTCCTTTCATCAGAAGAAACCGGACTGGAGAACATCAAAACCTAACTAAAGTCAAGACTGTCCACACCGTAAAACACGAGAAGGTGCTTAAAATCAACGCCACTGAACAAAGACCCAAAGTGCGACCCATTGGAGGAACAACCCCTCCGTGGTGGACAGGCACACCACCTCCAATAGACATAACAGGAGGTGGGGGCTTAGGCCCACCTATCAGCCACTATGTATACCCCAAATGTGACACAAAGAAAGAACAGGCCTATATAGAACATTGCAAAGAAAATAAGTTAAAGAAGCTCCCAATCTGCTATTGGAACCTCTATGGTGAGTGCAAATCTCAAAATTATTTACCAATAACCCCATTAAGGTATCAACAATATTATTATTGGAGCTGGGCAGCAATCTTTCAACCAGGAAATGCTTGGCACAAAGACTGGTTGAATAGAACACTGCCATGGGTCTGGGTGACACCTGGTCTACCCCACTTTGAAAGTGACTTTGTGAAGGGGTATACTCGGACTCACACAGGCCTGATGGGGTCATACTATTCTGATATGTATGTGCAGAAACTACCAAAACCAAACAAGCTTTTTAGTGCACCCAAAGATGATTTTGACAAAATTGACAAATGTGTAGCTGAACAAATTTTTCTTAGTCTCAATAATTCAGTGTGGAAGAGTAACGGAGTGTCCCCTCGATGTCGGTTGTGGGAAACAGAAGTATCTGTTATGTCTAATTGGCGTTATGACTGTACTGCATTACAACAAGCAAAAACAGTTAAAATATTGCTCCAGGCCTGGCACGAATATCATAAGCGAGATAAAACACAAACCTGGTGGGGATTTCAAGAAGAAGAGATAAAAGAATGGGTAGCCCCATGTTTGTATCTCTCTCATAATTATTGGATCAGGTACCAATTCTTAGCAATCGTCTACTCTAAAGAGCAAGACATATGGGCAAATGTTTTGTATCGCCCCGACAGATATGTCAGTCCCAGACCATGGCGTATGATTTGCAATGAAAACAAACTACATGTCTCATTAGCTTGGCCCGTAGACCCTGTGGTAATATTCTCGGACGGGAGGATTACTGTAGAGATCACTATGGGCAAGACTACGCATCTCACACAGCTGAAGTAGTGTGGAAAAAGTACGGCAACATATGGAGAAGGTCAGTCCTCGATGGCATAAGCTGTACTAACGTCATCTTGGGGCACAGACTAAAAACCAGAAAACATATTCAATGGGTGATCATCCCCTTTGTGTCCGATTCCATAATCGCACTGGCTGAAGGACATGCAGTGAGACAAAGCTTATGTAGGGGAGGAGAGATAGTTGGTTACGAATGGGTAGGCCCAAACCAAATCTATTCCAACCTCACTTGTCAGTACCCAGAAGAAAGTCGGAAGAAATGCGGCAAGAAGGGAGATGAACACAATTGTGCTTGGTATGAAACTGTAAGCTATACAGTAGGCCGCAAAGTCACAGAAGTGGTACGTGGTGTAGGAGAAGTCAGAGTCAGAGAGTCTTTATTGTCATTTGCACCGCATGTGGTACATGTGATGAAAACGAGATTATGTACACGGGGTCCCAGTTACATCCAACAACAAATGCAAGAGAAAAACAGTAATAACATCTAGAATTAACTAAGAAAAAACATCAACTAGTAATACACTAAGCCTAATATAGTGATCAAAGAAGGCGGAAATACAGTTGAGGGATAGATAGTTGATCTATTCTTTCAGATCTGGCCTTATTTGGCAAGCTTAGTCGGTGTGATAGCTGTAGCCTTATTAGGACATGTGATCCTGCAAGTCTCAAAGCTATGTGCCACCCATGTGGGAAGAACTATAAGCCACTCCCACCAGAACTGGGCGCTGGCTCAGTTTAAGAGCCAGAACCTCAAATAAACAGTCACTCCTCAGCCCCGGAGCAGCAGACAGCAAAACTTAAGAAAGCTCACATCGAGAACTACTAAAATCTAACAGACTACAAGCTGTCCAACAAAAAGACTCAGGGAACGGGATGCAGACACTACCCTGTACCCTAACCACGTTAATTATATATTCTTATTGGATAAGCGCCTTCACTACCTCAGATAAGATCATTGTGACAACCAAGGACGAAGACAATCATTCATTCATTCATTCAACCTTTATTTATACAGGCTAGCCTCATTGAGTCACGGGGACTCATTTACAAGAGGGACCTGTCTCACTCACACCAAACGACCATCCACTCTCTCACTCACACCTAGGGTCAATTTAGAGTCACCAATCAGCCTAACATGCATGTTTTTTGGCCTGTGGGAGGAAACCGGAGTACCCGGAGGAAACCCACGCATGCACGGGGAGAACATGCAAACTCCACCCAGAAAGGCCCCCGGACCGGGATTTGAACCGGCAACCTTCTCTCTGAGAGGCAGCAGGTCTACCAGTTGTGCCACCGTGCTGCCCAATTATCACATTATCCTCCGCCACTGCGAAGAACAGTTTTACGAGCATAGGAGAATTAAAGAACTTGAAGGAACGCCTTGTGGGGAAAGGTGTAAAATCCAGAGTACAAAGGTCAGGGTAAGAGATAAATTCATCAAAGTCACATATAGAGAGTACGGGTATTCCAACACTTCTGGAGCAGCATTACCTGGGTACTGTGATTGGAAAACTGTAATAACATTCCAACAGAGAAAACAGCTAGAAGAGTGGGAGAGACATACCACCCACTATTATTGTGGGATCTTAAGAAAGAAGACCCATATCACATACTATTGGTTTAGGAAAACAACAATCTGACATCATGGCCACCGAGGACTGCCAGACGACCACTAGTCTGACAGAAGTGAGTACACTTGCTTGGTGGTCAGATACCACGACAGTACAGGGAACCCCCGTGTTACGAACGAGATCGGGACCTAAGAACGGTTCGCAGCTCGATCCGTTCGTAGGTAGGGGGTGAAAATTATATTTAAAAAAAAATTTATTCATTCATTCATTCATTCAACCTTTATTTATCATGCTAACGGAGCGCGCGCACACATTTAAGCATGTAAAGTAGTGTACTGTAATGTTAAACATTGCTATTCACATTTACAGAATAAATAAAAATATATTTTCTTACTTTGAGATGGTCAAAGCCGACATCTTAGGTTGCCATGCGTTGATTGTTTTCGGGCCGAGCAGCGCGGGCCACCGCAGCTGCTCCAGGCCTGTGTTAGCTAGCTGGCTAGCTTCTGCTAGCCAAGCCATGAGCTAGTGTTGGAGCGGCGGCGCGATCAATCTGCAGCTCCTGCTCCAGCCGCTGCTCCAGCCTGAGACGTCCACAGAGCTATTCCAGCTAGTAATTAATCCACATGATGCGATCCTGGTCACCAGTGTTCAAAAGGCCGGCTCCCGTGTTAGCTCCAGTGTTAGCTCTGGAGCTAGCCAGGCCGGAGGTGTAGCCAGGCCGGCCGGAGGTGTTCGCACGGCGGCCTGGCACGATCGGCGATAAATCCGCTCCTGCCTGAGACATCCACAAAGTTCACAGAGACGTTTCCAGCTAGTAATTAATCCATATGAAGCCATCCTGGTCACCAGTCTTCGTCCAGCTCTCGGCAGCTAACCTAAGATGGCGTCCGGTCCGGTGTTCTACATTAATTTGTGACCGGAGACCCCAGTGACTGAACCTTAAATAGCGTCCGGTGTTCTACATTAATTTGTGACCGTGTAAACTGAAGACCTACTTCCTGTTTCCCAAAATTGCTCAAAAATTGCTCAAAAATGATCAGAAATGATCTTTTTTATCATAATTATTATTTATAAAGCCTTTAAAACAACCAGAGCTGCAACAAAGTGATGTACACATGAAATTAAGAACATTTAAACACAAAAAAAAAAATATATATATATATATATTTTTTTTTTTTAATTCATATTTTTATTAAATATGATATGTTCGTAAGTCCCGTGGTTCGCAGGTCGATGGGGTCGTAGGTCGGGGGTTACCTGTACCAACTACCAAAATCTGGTCTCCGTGCTACCTATTTTAAGGGAAGCTCGGTGGAATATTTTCTGATAATGATTGGGTGGTGGCCGAGGGCGGGGACCCTGGCGGTCTGATCCTCGGCTACAGAAGCTGGCCATTGGGACATGGAATGTCACCTCTCTGGTGGGGAAGGAGCCTGAGCTAGTGTGTGAGGTTGAGAGGTTCCGGCTAGAAATAGTTGGACTCACCTCAACGCATGGCTCTGGCTCTGGAACCAGTTTCCTTGAGAGGGGTTGGACACTCTTCCACTCTGGAGTTGCCCCTGGTGAGAGGCGCCGAGCAGGAGTGGGCATACTTGTTGCCCCCCATCTTGGTGCCTGTACGTTGGGGTTCACCCCGGTGAACGAGAGGGTAGCCTCCCTTCGCCTACGTGTGGGGGGACGGGCTCTGACTGTTGTTTGTGCCTATGCGCCGAACGGCAGCGCAGATTACCCACCCTTTTTGGAGTCCTTGGAGGGGGTATTGGAGGGTGCGCCTCCTGGGGACTCCCTTGTTCTGCTGGGGGACTTCAACGCTCACGTGGGCAATGACAGTGAGACCTGGAGGGGTGTGGTTGGGAGGAACGGCCCCCCTGATCTGAACCCGAGTGGTGTTCTGTTGTTGGACTTCTGTGCTCGTCATGGATTGTCCATAACGAACACCATGTTCAGGCATAAGGGTGTCCATATGTGCTCTTGGCACCAGGACACCCTAGGTCGTAGTTCAATGATCGACTTTGTTGTCGTCTCATCTGATCTGCGGCCGCATGTCCTGGACACTCGGGTGAAGAGAGGGGCGGAGCTGTCAACTGACCACTACCTGGTGGTGAGTTGGCTCCGATGGTGGGGGAGGATGCCGGTCAGACCTGGCAGACCCAAACGTATTGTGAGGGTCTGCTGGGAACGTCTGGCAGAGTCTCCCGTAAGACGGAGCTTTAACTCCCACCTCCGGGAGAGCTTTGAACACGTTCCGAGGGAGGCGGGGGACATTGAGCCCGAGTGGGCCATGTTTCGCGCCTCTATTGTCGAGGCAGCTTATCGGAGTTGTGGCCGCAAGGTTGTTGGTGCCTGTCGTGGTGGCAACCCTCGAACCCGGTGGTGGACACCGGCGGTGAGGGATGCTGTCAAGCTGAAGAAGGAGTCCTATTGGGCCTTTTTGGCCTGTGGGACCCCGGAAGCAGCAGATAGGTACCGGCAGTCCAAGCGGCATGCGGCTCGGGTGGTTGCTGAGGCAAAAACTCGGGCGTGGGAGGAGTTCGGAGAGGCCATGGAGAATGACTTCCGTACGGCTTCGAGGCGATTCTGGTCCACCATCCGGCGTCTCAGGGGGGGAAAGCGGTACGCGACCAACACCATTTATGGTGGGGATGGCGTGCTGTTGACCTCAACTCGGGATGTTGTGAGTCGGTGGGCGGAATACTTCGAAGACCTCCTCAATCCTACTGGCACGTCTTCCACTGAGGAAGCGGAGCCTGGGGACTTTGGGTCGGGCTCTCCAATCTCTGGTGCTGAGGTCGCCGAGGTGGTTAAAAAGCTCCGCGGTGGCAAGGCTCCGGGGGTGGATGAGATTCGTCCTGAGTTCCTTAGGGCTCTGGATGTTGTGGGGTTGTGTTGGCTTACGCGACTCTGCAATATCGCGTGGACATCGGGGGCAGTTCCCTTGGATTGGCAGACTGGGGTGGTGGTTCCCCTATTCAAAAAGGGGGACCGTAGGGTGTGTTCCAACTATAGAGGGATCACACTCTTAAGCCTCCCTGGTAAGGTCTATTCAGGGGTTCTGGAGAGGAGGGTCCGTCGGATAGTCGAACCTCGGATTCAGGAGGAGCAATGTGGTTTTCGTCCTGGTCGTGGAACACTAGACCAGCTCTACACCCTCAACAGGGTCCTGGAGGGTGCGTGGGAGTTTGCCCAACCAGTTTACATGTGCTTTGTAGACTTGGAAAAGGCATTCGACCGCGTCCCTCGGGGGGTTCTGTGGGGGTACTCCGGGAGTATGGGGTACCAGGCCCATTGATATGGGCTGTTAGGTCCCTGTACGACCGGTGTCAGAGCTTGGTCCGCATTGCCGGCAGTAAGTCAGGCTCGTTTCCGGTGAGAGTTGGACTCCGCCAAGGTTGCCCTTTGTCACCGATTCTGTTCATAACTTTTATGGACAGAATTTCTAGGCGCAGCCAAGGTGTTGAGAGGATCCGTTTTGGTGGCCTTAGAATCGCTTCTCTGTTTTTTGCAGATGATGTGGTCCTATTGGCTTCATCAGCTCGTGATCTACAGCTTTCGCTGGAGCGGTTTGCAGCTGAATGTGATGCGGCCGGGATGAGGATCAGTTCCTCCAAATCCGAGGCCATGGTCTTGAGCCGGAAAAGGGTAGCGTGCCCTCTCCGGGTCGGGGAGGAGGTCCTTACCCAAGTGGAGGAGTTTAAGTATCTCGGGATCTTGTTCACGAATGAGGGAAAACTGGAGCGTGAGATCGATAGGCGGATAGGTGCAGCGTCCGCAGTGAAGCGGGCGCTGTACCGGTCTGTCGTGGTGAAGAGAGAGCTGAGTCAAAAGGCAAAGCTCTCAATTTACCGATCGATCTACGTTCCCACCCTCATCTATGGTCATGAGCTTTGGGTTATGACCGAAAGAACAAGATCTCGGATACAAGCGGCTGAAATGAGTTTTCTCCGCAGGGTGGCTGGACTCTCCCTTAGAGATAGGGTGAGAAGCTCAGTCATCCGGGAGGGACTCGGAGTAGAGCCGCTGCTTCTCCACATCGAGAGGAGCCAGTTGAGGTGGCTCGGGCATCTGGTTAGGATGCCTCCTGGACGCCTCCCTGGTGAGGTGTTCCGGGCATGTCCCACCGGGAGGAGACCCAGAGGAAGACCCAGGATACGCTGGAGGGACTATGTTTCTCGGCTGGCCTGGGAACGCCTTGGGATTCCCCCAGAGGAGCTGCTCCAAGTGGCTGGGGAGAGGGAAGTCTGGGCCTCCCTACTTAGGCTGCTACCCCCGCGACCCGACCCCGGATAAGCGGAAGAAAATGGATGGATGGATGGATGGATGGATGGAGATCGATAGGCGGATAGGTGCAGCGTCCGCAGTGAAGCGGGTGCTGTACCGGTCTGTCGTGGTGAAGAGAGAGCTGAGTCAAAAGGCAAAGCTTTCAATTTACCGATCGATCTACGTTCCCACCCTCATCTATGGTCATGAGCTTTGGGTTATGACCGAAAGAACGAGATCTCGGATACAAGCGGCTGAAATGAGTTTTCTCCGCAGGGTGTCTGGACTCTCCCTTAGAGATAGGGTGAGAAGCTCAGTCATCCGGGAGGGACTCGGAGTAGAGCCGCTGCTTCTCCACATCGAGAGGAGCCAGTTGAGGTGGCTCGGGCATCTGGTTAGGATGCCTCCTGGACGCCTCCCTGGTGAGGTGTTCCGGGCATGTCCCACCGGGAGGAGACCCAGAGGAAGACCCAGGACACGCTGGAGGGACTATGTTTCTCGGCTGGCCTGGGAACGCCTTGGGATTCCCCCAGAGGAGCTGCTCCAAGTGGCTGGGGAGAGGGAAGTCTGGGCCTCCCTACTTAGGCTGCTACCCCCGCGACCCGACCACGGATAAGCGGAAGAAAATGGATGGATGGATGTATGTATAGCATATATATATATACAGGTGACCCCCTACCTACGACTCCATCGACCTACGGCGTCCCGGACCTACGAACGTATCATATTTAATAAAAATATGACATTACTGTATTAAAAAAAAAATAATAATAATAATAATAATAATTTTGTGTTTAAATGTTCTTAATTTCATGTGTACAGCACTTTGTTGCAGCTGTGGTTGTTTTAAAGGCTTTATAAATAATAATTATGATAAAAATGATCATTTCTGATCATTTTTGTCATGATTGCGCAATAACTGTGCATGATTGCGCAATAATCGTGCAACTTCCGGTCATAACAGGAAGAAGGTATTTAGTCACCGGAGGGCGGCCATCTTAGGTCAGTCACGGCTACAGCAGACGGGTTATGGAAGACTGGTTGATCAAGATCACCTCATATGGATTAATTACTATCTGGAATCGCTCTGTGAGCTCTGTGGACGTCTCAGAATGGAGTAGCAGTTGCAGATTTATCGCCGATAGCGCCGCACCGTCCCTCCAACACCAGGTCATGGCCTGGCTAGCAGAAGCTAACACAGGCCTCGAGCAGCTCCCGTGGTTTGCTCCCGGCCGCCGCGCTGCTCTGCCCGACAACAACAACGCATGGCAACCTAAGATGTCGGCTTTGACCATCTCAAAGTAAGAAAATATATTTTTATTTATTCTGTAAATGTGAATAGCAATGTTTAACATTACAGTACACTACTGTACATGCTTAAATGTGTGCGCGCGCTCCGTTAGCATGATAAATAAAGGTTGAATGAATGAATGAATGAATAATTTTTAAAAAAAAAATAATTTTCACCCCCTACCTACGGCAGAATCGAGCTGCGAACCGTTCTTAGGTCCCGAACTCGTTCGTAACACGGGGGTTCCCTGTATATATATATATATATATATATATATATATATTA
>JBBPBX010002468.1:35562-90423 GCA_038048925.1 Garcialebias charrua
TATATATATATATATATATCCATCCATCATCCATCCATCCATTTTCTTCCGCTTATCCGGGGTCGGGTCGCGGGGGTAGCAGCCTAAGTAGGGAGGCCCAGACTTCCCTCTCCCCAGCCACTTGGAGCAGCTCCTCTGGGGGAATCCCAAGGCGTTCCCAGGCCAGCCGAGAAACATAGTCCCTCCAGCGTGTCCTGGGTCTTCCTCTGGGTCTCCTCCCGGTGGGACATGCCCGGAACACCTCACCAGGGAGGCGTCCAGGAGGCATCCTAACCAGATGCCCGAGCCACCTCAACTGGCTCCTCTCGATGTGGAGAAGCAGCGGCTCTACTCCGAGTCCCTCCCGGATGACTGAGCTTCTCACCCTATCTCTAAGGGAGAGTCCAGACACCCTGCGGAGAAAACTCATTTCAGCCGCTTGTATCCGAGATCTCGTTCTTTCGGTCATAACCCAGAGCTCATGACCATAGATGAGGGTGGGAACGTAGATCGATCGGTAAATTGAGAGCTTTGCCTTTTGACTCAGCTCTCTCTTCACCACGACAGACCGGTACAGCGCCCGCTTCACTGCGGACGCTGCACCTATCCGCCTATCGATCTCACGCTCCAGTTTTCCCTCATTCGTGAACAAGACCCCGAGATACTTAAACTCCTCCACTTGGGGCAGGACCTCCTCCCCGACCCGGAGAAGGCATGCTACCCTTTTCCGGCTCAAGACCATGGCCTCGGATTTGGAGGAACTGATCCTCATCCCGGCCGCATCACATTCAGCTGCAAACCGCTCCAGCGAAAGCTGTAGATCACGATCTGATGAAGCCAATAGGACCACATCATCTGCAAAAAACAGAGAAGTGATTCTAAGGCCACCAAAACGGATCCTCTCAACACCTTGGCTGCGCCTAGAAATTCTGTCCATAAAAGTTATGAACAGAATCGGTGACAAAGGGCAACCTTGGCGGAGTCCAACTCTCACCGGAAACGAGCCTGACTTACTGCCAGCGATGCGGACCATGCTCTGACACCTGTCGTACAGGGACCTAACAGCCCATATCAAAGGGCTCCCGGAGTACATCCCACAGAACCCCCCGAGGGACGCGGTCAAATGCCTTCTCCAAGTCCAAAAAGCACATGTAAACTGGTTGGGCAAACTCCCACGCACCCTCCAGGACCCTGCTGAGGGTGTAGAGCTGGTCTAGTGTTCCACGACCAGGACGAAAACCACATTGCTCCTCCTGAATCCGAGGTTCGACTATCCGACGGACCCTCCTCTCCAGAACCCCTGAATAGACCTTACCAGGGAGGCTTAAGAGTGTGATCCCCCTATAGTTGGAACACACCCTACGGTCCCCCTTTTTGAATAGGGGAACCACCACCCCAGTCTGCCAATCCAAGGGAACTGCCCCCGATGTCCACGCGATATTGCAGAGTCGCGTAAGCCAACACAACCCCACAACATCCAGAGCCCTAAGGAACTCAGGACGAATCTCATCCACCCCCGGAGCCCTGCCACCGCGGAGCTTTTTAACCACCTTGGCGACCTCAGCACCAGAGATTGGAGAGCCCGACCCAAAGTCCCCAGGCTCCGCTTCCTCAGTGGAAGACGTGCCAGTAGGATTGAGGAGGTCTTCGAAGTATTCCGCCCACCGACTCACAACATCCCGAGTTGAGGTCAACAGCACGCCATCCCCACCATAAATGGTGTTGGTCGCGTACCGCTTTCCCCCCCTGAGACGCCGGATGGTGGACCAGAATCGCCTCGAAGCCGTACGGAAGTCATTCTCCATGGCCTCTCCGAACTCCTCCCACGCCCGAGTTTTTGCCTCAGCAACCACCCGAGCCGCATGCCGCTTGGACTGCCGGTACCTATCTGCTGCTTCCGGGGTCCCACAGGCCAAAAAGGCCCAATAGGACTCCTTCTTCAGCTTGACAGCATCCCTCACCGCCGGTGTCCACCACCGGGTTCGAGGGTTGCCACCACGACAGGCACCAACAACCTTGCGGCCACAACTCTGATAAGCTGCCTCGACAATAGAGGCGCGGAACATGGCCCACTCGGGCTCAATGTCCCCCGCCTCCCTCGGAACGTGTTCAAAGCTCTCCCGGAGGTGGGAGTTAAAGCTCCGTCTTACGGGAGACTCTGCCAGACGTTCCCAGCAGACCCTCACAATACGTTTGGGCCTGCCAGGTCTGACCGGCATCCTCCCCCACCATCGGAGCCAACTCATCACCAGGTAGTGGTCAGTTGACAGCTCCGCCCCTCTCTTCACCCGAGTGTCCAAGACATGCGGCCGCAGATCAGATGAGACGACAACAAAGTCGATCATCGAGCTGCGACCTAGGGTGTCCTGGTGCCAAGAGCACATATGGACACCCTTATGCCTGAACATGGTGTTCGTTATGGACAATCCATGACGAGCACAGAAGTCCAACAACAGAACACCACTCGGGTTCAGATCAGGGGGGCCGTTCCTCCCAACCACACCCCTCCAGGTCTCACTGTCATTGCCCACGTGAGCGTTGAAGTCCCCCAGCAGAACAAGGGAGTCCCCAGGAGGCGCACCCTCCAATACCCCCTCCAAGGACTCCAAAAAGGGTGGGTAATCTGCGCTGCCGTTTGGCGCATAGGCACAAACAACAGTCAGAGCCCGTCCCCCCACACGTAGGCGAAGGGAGGCTTCCCTCTCGTTCACCGGGGTGATCCCCAACGTACAGGCACCAAGATGGGGGGCAACGAGTATGCCCACTCCTGCTCGGCGCCTCTCACCAGGGGCAACTCCAGAGTGAGTTTTTTCTTGGACAAACAACCTGAAATGGCTAATGTTAGCTTGGCTCCATAGCGTCCAAGGTAAATACATCAGTGCAACTGAATGAAGAGTGACACAGAACAGTTACAGAATATGTTGTGAAAAGGTTGCATCCCCTTTTCAGATGTGGAATCGCCAACATTTAGGTTTGATTTGATCATTTTAAAAGAACAATACAAGACAGTCTCATCAGATACAAGAATACAAGTAGGATAAAATGAAAGGAGCAGAAAGAAGATGAAATCTTATTATATCTGCCCCTTATTTCACAGTTTGTTCAACCAATGATAACCTTCAAGCAACATCACAAAATGAATAATTCTACTTAATTTTTCCAACTGTAATACACAAACTACATCACCCATAATTCTACTTAATTTTTCTAACTGTAATACACAAACTACATCACAAAATGAATAATTCTACTTAATTTTTCTAACTAATACACAAACTACATCACACTTAATGTTTGTTTATATGTTTGCAGGGACATGGTGAAAACCATGAACCTAAGTAAACACCACCTACCATGGACCACTTGTCAAATAAGTTAACCCCACCTTGTTATGAGGTGAAGAAGAGCCGTTCTGCTCTTTAAACAGAAGATGGATGACGGGTCTGACAGCAGATCCAGAGAAAACTGAGCAGGTGAAATGTCATTCATGCACAACTGTCTTTTCTGCTATTAAAATCTGAAATCTAAATACTAGTAATTTTATTTGTGGTCAACAGAAGAATACTATGGAGATTATGGGGTCACCATGCAGTCTGAAGAAAGGCCTGAAAATGAGGGAGTAGACGAGGAGAGTGTATGATGAAATTATATACATTCTAAATCTTAATAATAATTTAATAATCCCTTTTTACTGATAATACTGATGAACCTGTTGTTTGTTTAGGAACCACCTCCTTGCAGACTGTCTAGAAAATCTCCACTGGAACTTTTGCCGAGGAAGAGGCAGAGAACATAAAGAGGAACTAAACCCAGGTTGAGATGGTAACTCCTTCCCCTAAGCAGATCCAAAATCACCCTCAAAATGGGTGTGTCGAGAGACAAGGAGGGGAGGAGGTAGAGTTGTGCTTTTGTCCACACCTCCACCTGCAACAACCTAAAACAAATCAAACCTCTAGCCAACAACATACACCAACCAACAACTAAAGTTCCTAGGCGAGTTTCAGCACGGCGCTATTATCTTGCAGCACGCGTAGCATTAGCAGCCTAGCTTCTCACTACGGTCTCCTGTTTGTGAACGTTATGGCTTCCTTGTTAAAAGACTAGTGCAAATCCAAAGATGTGTGTCTATGTTGCTTCACGGAGATTCTGCAGCAGGAACACATCTAACTTGTTAACGGACCTGAAACAACATCATCCAAACGTGAACGTGTTTTACAAGCAAGAAAAGCAACTTGTTGCAAACACAGCTAAAAGCAGCATTTAAACAACCTTTATCAGGTAAATCAGATCAGTCCAGATCAATAACACAAGCAGTAGGAGTTTTTAAAGCTCTGGATCTACGTCTGAATGTTGTTAATGCGTCGACTTTAAAGAGGAACTAAACCCAGGTTGAGATAATAATAATAATAATAATAATAATAATAATAATAATAAACTTTATTTGTATAGCACCTTCCACAATGCCTTGCATTGACCAAGGTGCTTAACAGGATAAAAAGAAGAATAAACGGGAACAATAAATCAATGAAAATAGAATAAGAAACCACAGCGATAAAAGAAGGCAATGGAAATAAAAAATGCTACATACTAAAATAACACAAGTAATAAAAGTTACACACAGAAAGCTTTTTTGAACAAGTGGAAATAAAAATGCAATTGAAATAAAGATGCTACATACTAAAATACAAAATAATAAAAGTTACACACTGAAAGCTTTTTTGAACAAGTGGGTCTTCAGTTTGGTTTTGAACAGAGTCGGATCGGAGGTGGCACGCAGCTCAAGGGGGAGGCTGTTCCAGGCTTTTGGGCCGGCAACAGAAAATGACCGGTCTCCCCATTGCTTGTACCTCGAGCGAGGCACCTCCAGCAGGTGTTGACTGGCAGATCGTAAGTCCCTGCCAGGCTGATGGACTTTCAGAAGTTCTGAGATGTAGAGGGGAGCAAGTCCATTGCTGGAGATGGTAACTCCTTCCCCTAAGCAGATCCAAAATCACCCTCAAAATGGGTGTGTCGAGAGACAAGGAGGGGAGGAGGTAGAGTTGTGCTTTTGTCCACGCCTCCACCTGCAACAACCTAAAACAAATCAAACCTCTAGCCAACAACATACACCAAGCAACAACAAAGGATAAACATGTAGATGAATTTATCTATTCCACCCATTCCATCCAAAACCTAAGGCTCAAGAAAATGGAAAAAAAAGAAAAAAGAAACCGTTTGTCAGGAGTGAAATGTGGCACTTCCATATAAGGTATGAATGCTGCAGGACCTTCTCATCTCTGCAGGGGATTGGCTCTGCTTGAACCACTTCCGTGATGTCAGAGTGAGAAAATATGTCACAGTGAGAATCCTAGACCAATAAGAAAATTAAGGTGCAATCCCTCTGTTCAACCCATAGGGGTTACCGTAAACACGTTTTTAGACCGGGGTTTAGTCCCTCTATAATGTCACAGCTCCATGTCCATGAAGAGAGGGCTGTAGATGGACCAGGACTTTCCACCAGCTGTTCTGTCTGAGGACCCTGCTGCTGCTGCTGCTGGTGGAACCAACACAATACTTATCCTTTGCTGTCAGATTTTGCATTCTCATATTTGTGTTCAATCTTCTCCCACACCCAGCAAACATGTTGTCCACTGCAGGAGACACTGTCTGTCTAGAACACTCACACATACTGCCTGAGAAGCAGATATGATCATTTTCCTCAACAAGAACAGTTTCAGATTTTATACTGTACCTGCTGCTAACCTGGACTAGATTGTACAAGTTACTCTTTTTTATTATAATAATAGTTTTGTTTGATATTCTGCAGCAGGTTAGCCCATCAGTGAAAGCTCAGTAACATGACTGCAGCATCAGACACTGGACATGTGGAAATGTGTTTCCATGAGGTTTTCAAACATAAAGCTCTCTTGTAAAAGTGTACCCCTGCGATAAGAAAACTCATAACATATTGAAGTTCATAAGTCTGATATTTATATACTGGTTGAAAGTAGCCTTGTGAGAAATGCATAGTAAATTTAACAAAAAGGAAAAAGTTCATAGAATTAAAATTCAAACAGAAGTTCTAATTATTTAATCCTGAAAGAACTCTGCCTAACTACTGTAGCTCTTTTATAACATGATGGAGTTAAACTCAACGCAGTCTCCTTAGATAAACAGTGTTAACTTATTATTTTTACACGAAAGTTTCTGTTAACTTATTATTTTTATATGAAAGTTTCTGTTCAGTGCCCTGAGACGACTTCTGTTGTTACTTGGCGCTGTGAATAGCACCTCTTGTAAGAAAATAAAATGTTCAACACATTCAGACTTGTCTTCTTATTGATGTATCACCCAAAAAATTTGTATTTTGATTTAAGACAGGCTTAGAGTCCAGTTTTATTTTAACCATTTTATTAAAAACACAACAATCAGTCAGCAAAATGTAACTGTGTGGGTGGTTGAACAGAATAGCTACTGCATCTGATGTTTCCACGTGGATCACTTCCTGTCCTCCGTCCTCGGTGCCTCATTGGAACAACTTGTTTGTATTTGGTGTTTGGATCTGATCTCGGCTCTAGCCTCCTCACTGCTTCCCCCGAGTTTGGGCTGTAGCGGTGGTGTCTACCCACTTCTCACATCCAGGCTGGACCAGAGGTTCCCTCATCATCATCACCTCCTGACGTGTCCTGTACAGTGGAAGAAAACATCTCTTAAGGGCTGCTACAAACTGAGGTTCATAAAACCATATAGCAGACATCTGTTGAATATAAAAAGTTTATACTGTACTGTCTGATATTTAACAGGTTTGACTTCAGCTCAAGTTTTGTACACAAGCTTGAGTTAAAATAACTTGCTTCAAAACTGAGTAATTCCTAAGTAGGTTTTCAAAAGTGATGTTCTTTGGAATAATGATCAGACAAGACTGTTCAAGTTGCACTTGTGCATTTCCCTCTTGAGTCTGAAGAACTTTCTGGTTTTAGATAATTACTAAATGTGGCATCAGAGCATTTTTATGCAGGACCGATTTCTTTTTAATGAGTTTTAACAAGTAGCAAAGATTCAGATGTAGCTAAATCTGCTCAAACCCAACAATAATTGAATAATAATCTGTAAGAAGAAAGCCTTTGTTAAACACATAACGTTTAGAAAACACTTTTGTAAGATCTAAATGTTGAGAGGCATATCAGTCAGGAATGGTAATATAATAACATAAGCATTAGATAAAGGCTAGCATTAGCATGCTAGCTCCACAAACAAATTCACCAGTTGCCACTTTTAGAATAAACAGTCAGTTGAAGGCTTTTTTCACAAACAGCCATCAAAATTTGAGAGGCATATCAGTCAGAAATGCAAATAGACATTAGATAAAGGTNAATTATTTAAAACTTACCTGAGCAAGCCTGCTTCAGTCACTGACCGCACAGCAAATTTTCCAGACCAATAAATAAATAAATAAATAAATAAACGGCCGGAAACACGCGATCGGTAGGTAGAGCTCACGTTGGATGTTTCCAGGGCAGTGAAAACTGCGCCCAGCATCTTCCTATTGTTTTGTAACGTTGTGGAATAACTGTTCACGCGCCATTTATTACGAGAGTCAATGGATAAGCTCAGTGGCAGTCCGTCCTACATGCTAACAGTGCAACCGCACAGGGCGGCATCCAGCAGGGGGTGGCATAAGAGGAGACAAGCTCCTCGTTTTTTAATTTTTTAAATCTTTTAAATCTTTTATAACTTTTTTTTAACAACATAACACAGAACTCCACCACCGCACTGCTCCTGGGCCGCCCCGCCCTTCATTTATTCATGTCCTCAGTTTAATCACAGCAGCAGCTGCAGGGGTGCACCGTGCACCTCCTCCACTTTCACTTTCGTTTTTGTTACGTGCCCGGAGGTGACACCACGTGCGGTCAGTGGAAAGATGGAAGGGATGAAAAGGAGGGTGGTACAGAGTGAGAAGACAAGGATTAAAAAGAGAAAGATTCTGGAAACAGACGCAGCTAAATATGCAAACATTGACACGTTTCACTCAAACAGCTGCAGTTTCTAAACGAGACAGATCAAACAGGTAAGACATGCTGTTGAACTTTGCTGCAAAACACCGTTCAAGTTAATTATCAAGTCAATGGATTTTGTGTTGTGTGGCATTGTGACATAACATACTGTTATATCATTTAAATAATATTATATGAGTCTGGTGAAGAGCTGCTCTATATGAAAAGTGCCCTGATATGTTAGATGATTCAACCCTTTAATGAAACTGGCCTAAATTGATCATAATAGTTTGTAAAAAGGGGAGATTTGTGTTGAGTTATGACAATTTTTAAAATGTGATTTAGTGTCAGGAGTGATGAGGGGATTGTTCCTGTCAGTATGAAGGAACAGGTGAGCTGTAACTGTGTGTGAACAAACAAGCATTATAGTTCCAATATAAACACTTTCTAAACTATATAGTGACTCGTTATATTGTTACAATTAAAAGTAAGATAATAAATACATAAGGCAATGAAAGGGAATAGTATGAAAGTAATATGAAATAAGCCTGCATATTTTACCATTGAAAATATATTAATTGGTTAAGTCAAAATGTGTTTTCCATATCAAATGTACTAAATCTTTACAGATTATTGTCCTGATGCTCAATAAATGTAGTCCTCTGGACAGATTCTTCTTTGTATCAGAAAGACTTCTTCAGTCTGAGGAGCTGTGACAAACTCAGTCATCTTTCCTCCTTGATAGAGAGGAATGATGGTTTGAGAGAGGAGTAAAGGAGGCCATCTTTGTGAAAAGAAACCGTCCATCATTAAACAGAGGTGGAGGCCTCCATGTTCAACTGTCCCCCTCTTACAATGCTGTTATTGCTAGTATCTTACTGTTCATATAAAATATTTGATAATGTTCTTATAGAAACAATTCTTGAATAATGTTCATACTGTGTTAATGTTACATGTTTGTCTCAGGCTACTTCTTGTTCTGCCATTAACTCTAAAATACTTATTGAATAGTTTATATATGTAGGTAAAACTACAGGTAGATGTTGAACAACCCATTAAAATAAACCAGAATGCAGGAAATGGCATCTATTTCATTCTGGGAAAGGACCCCCCACTGGCAACCTAGCGTGCGTGGGGGCGCCCTTGGGGTTGCTCGCACAAGGCGCCAAATAGGCTAGGACCGTCACTGGATAAGCTCCCTGCGCCCCCAAAACAGGAAATACATCACCAATCAGAAAACGTTTTTTGAAACAAACAATATAACTAACCATTATTCATAAAATATTTATCCTACACAACTAAAAACATACATGCATATATTTTGAAATGTTTTTTTATTTTATTATTTCATTTTTATTAAAAAAAATAATTCTTCAATGTAAAATGGTCCAGAAGTTCCAGTGGGGTAGCACCCTAGCGCCCCCTATTGGCCAGCCGCCCCTGAGACAGGCTTCCATAGGACCTGCTTCAGAGAGAGGATGGAAGGGTGGTCAATGTATTGGTAATAGCACATATGTCAAAGTCAAGGCCCGCAGGCCAGATCCGGCCCACAAATTAATTATCTATGCAGGCCACAGCCGCTCGCTGGTGTTTTTGCACGTACCAACACTATATTTGGGCAGCAGGGTGGCACAACTGGTAGAGCTGCTGCCTCTCAGCGAGAAGGTTGCCGGTTCAAATCCCGGTCCGGGGCCTTTCTGGGTGGAGTTTGCATGTTCTCCCCGTGCATGCGTGGGTTTCCTCCGGGTACTCCGGTTTCCTCCCACAGACCAAAAAACATGCTTGTTAGGCTGATTGGTGACTCTAAATTGACCCTAGGTGTGAGAGTGGATGGTTGTTTGGTGTGAGTGAGACAGGTCCCTCTTGTAAATGAGTCCCCGTGACTCAACGAGGCTAGCCTGTATAAATAAAGGTTGAATGAATGAATGAATTCCCCACAATGCAAAAGTAGTATTGACGGGGCAGATCCGATCCGGAGTCGTGTCTCATGAACCCAGAGTAATAAGACCCGCCTCACATTCAGGAAATCCATTTTATAGTTTTCAGCCAGCTGGCAGCTACAGCGTGCGGGAGTAGCACATTAGCTAACAGCTAGCCAACTTTTCATCGTAACATGTCCGCTGTGTGGAAATATTTTACACTAAACACCGCAAGACAGCAACGTGCAATGTCTGCAGAGCCATAGCGCCACATTAAACCAAGGTCAAGTTAGTTTTACATTGGACATTTGAGCTCCGGGGCTTCAGCCGGACGCCACTCTTGCTGAACCAAAACAGGGAGACCCACCGCGGCCAGCTGCGTCTATTCTGACCCGCTGTCTGACCATCTTGTAGGAGGGACAGGCTGAGAGCGGCTGACCGAAATCAGAGTGCCTCCACCGGATTGAACAAGAAGAACACACAGCTGAAGCCACGGAGCTCAAATGTTCACCGAGAAGTTGCTAAACTTCATCATAATTAATGACCAACAGCTATCAGCTGTAGAAAATGAAGGATTTCGCAGCTTGATACTTGCAGCCAACAGTAAACAATCATAAAAAAGCATATTAATTAAAAATCACAAGAAAACTGTATTTAAAAAACAAAACGAAACATAAACAGCCACATTATAAAGTGATGTAAAATACTAAAAACAGGAACATGTCTGTTTTGATTTATGCCAAGAACTTAGCAGATGTAAAGCTATTTAATATTTTATTTAATTAATTTATTCATTCATTTAAAAGAGACAAAATAAAACAAATTCATCAAAAAGATAACACTGAATGAAAAGAGTGCAGAAAGAAGAAAAAAATATATATCACTCCCTTATAACAAACATTGAACCAGTCCGGCCCTTGGCTTGTAGCAAATTTGTTTTTTTGGTCCTCGGTGTATTTGCCTTTGACATCCCTGGGTCATAGGAAGCAAAAAGAGGTGTGAGAAGCTGGGAGAAATGACCACAAGACACCACCCATCCTTCTCCTTTGGCACAAAAAGCATCTGCAAGCCTTTTTATGTTTTATGACAATACATTTACTTTAGTGACCTTTCTTTATTTTATTTTTTGTTAAATGAGGTTTCAATCCAGTCTTTCCCTCACTCTAAACTAGTCCATTAAAGCTGCTTTTAAAGAATGACGTTGTCCGCATCCATTAGAAGAAACACCTCTTAGGTTTGTTTCTGCAGCCCTTGAAGCATATTTAAAAAGACAGCCTTTCACACAGACACACTCACCTCCGTATGATTCGCAGTTATCTAGTCTTTATAAAGCTCAGTCACCTGGTAGTAATCTGACAACAAATCGTGTAGTGAAACACTTCCTGTCAAGTTTTAATGGATATCCACGTTTGTCTGTTTTGTGAAATTTCCAACCAAAACTGGTCTTCCCAACACAAAGCTTAGTGCTGTTTATGTGTGACTTTCACACTCTCATTCCATTTTGGTTTGTTTAACTATTAAGGAAAAGAAAGGAAAAAAAAACATGTAGTGTTTCCAAGTAAATTTTGTTGAGGAACATAACGTCACGATTTAGTACATCTGACTGCATTTTAAACCAGACATAAAGTCTAGTTAGGAAAACATGTGGTTTGTCCTGTGGTGCTGCAGGTGGAGCACATTCTGCAGTACTGTCTCCCTGAACCTGTCACATACACGTACAGCACACACCTTGTTACTGTATGTGGAACTGCATTATTGATTTACAGCAGAGCTCGTCCCATGTAGTGCTGCAGCTTAAATTTATCACATTGCAACATGTCCTGGAATGTTGTAGAATAATATCAGGCTGAAAATATGTTTTAAAGATGCAGTATCCTAGCTCACTGGGAGTTACATTTAGTAGTTTGCTTTTTATCCTAAAAAATTAAAAGGTAATTAAAAAATACTGATATCCTGCTGCTCGGCTTCAGAACAAGCCCCACACTAGTAAGTATATACAGCGTGTTATAATGTATATGTACAATATGTGTTTCTAATTATGACATGGTTTAGGAGGAGGATGGACCCAAAAATGCAGACTGGCACAAGGAGCCTGGCCGAAATAAATAAATAAATAAATAAACAAATAAATAAATAAACAAATAAACAAATAAACAAAACAAGTGGTACGTTGAAGTCTTCCCTTGCTGAGGGATTTGAACAGTGAATGGTTTCAGTTTTGGAGAGCAGTGTTTTTACTGGACTAGAATTGGACAGGGAATGCAAGTCAACCTTAACGTGTTTGGTGCAAGATATTCAAGTGAAGCCCTCTGGATAGACGGTGAATCGTATTTCCACAAAAAAGAAACTGTCCAGATGACCTGACTGAGCATTATTGGATTTGGTACCTGGATGATTGAGCATGAACTTTGAAGGTATTCAGGTAGTTACACTGTGCATAATAATAGGTACTGGTAGATTTTTTTGTTTGTTTGTTTGTTTGTTTGTTTGCATGTGATGGATCCATGGGGAGAGGAGGGAGTAATTTTATCCCAGACCAGGCGCAAAGGCGGAGCCAGGGTGTGGCCAGTGGTGGCCTTGGATGCCTCAGATTTATCTTCAACCACCCCAGTCTTTGAGGAAACTATAATGTTAAGCAATTAAAAAATGAGCATTGTTTCCTCAAAGTAAAAAGGTGACTGCTTTACATATATATATGGTTGACATCTTAAATTTTAGCACACAGGGTTTGATAGTGACCTTTCTTACACCTAAATGTAGCCACACACCAAAACAGAAGTTAGTCACTCACTTATTTTTCAAGTAGCTCACAAAATGAACAGAGGACTGGACTGAAGGATGGATGGATGTATAAACAGACGGAGGGTGTTTATACAGCCTTGCTCCACGATGGGGTACAACATAAAGGTTCCCTTTTCAGTCAGTCACTCGGTGCAACACTATTGCTATGGGAAATTGCGCCCCCGCGCGATTACCTGAAGGAATACAATCACGCCTTAACAGCAGGGGGCGTCAGCATCACCCCAGAGACCCCACCCTCTGGGTACTTAAGATGTGGACGCCCATCCTACTTTCTCTTTTTGCCCTTCACCTCGCTTAAACCTGAACTTCTCTTCCCTTCATGGGACTTCTCTGTTGTTCATCGCTCGACCAGAGGTGAGCTCGCTCCCTACCAGTGGCGGCTGGTGATTTTTTTTATGGGGGGGCGCCATAAACTGTTTAATTTTTTAAGCATGTGTAGAAGTATGCATAATTATGTTTGTATACTGTAAAGTAAGTTTGTTCATGTTTTTATTTGTATATATCAGGTGTATCCATTTGTATAAAACTATCATTAATAAAACATGGTTCATCTTCACCTTGTTTGAGGCATCAGTGTGAAAAGAGAATGGGAGTGTTCTGCTTCCACTTTTCAATTTTTGGACAACTTCTATCATATTCTGTTATAATTATTTTAGTAATACAAGTTCATAATATAAATAGAATTGTGAGGGTCCAGACTTAAATAAGGACAAAGGTGTTCAAAAATCCACCAAATAATTCAATTTAATAGTTCCAAAAATAAACTAACAAATAATTAAATTTCAATGAAAAATTAATCAAAAGATAATAACAAATTTGGGCCCAACTTAAACGAGGTCAACTGAAGTCTAACAAGGAGGAATGATTCCAGATTAGATTTTAAATAACTGATTTATACCCAAACGTATTGTGAGGGTCTGCTGGGAACGTCTGGCAGAGTCTCCCGTAAGACAGAGCTTTAACTCCTACCTCCGGGAGAGCTTTGAACACGTTCCGAGGGAGGCGGGGGACATGGAGTCCGAGTGGGCCGTGTTCCGCGCCTCTATTGTCGAGGCAGCTTATCGGAGCTGTGGCCGCAAGGTTGTTGGTGCCTGTCGTGGTGGCAACCCTCGAACCCGGTGGTGGACACCGGCAGTGAGGGATGCTGTCAGGCTGAAGAAGGAGTCCTATTGGGCCTTTTTGGCTTGTGGGACCCCGGAAGCAGCTGATAGGTACCGGCAGTCCAAGCGGCATGCGGCTCGGGTGGTTGCTGAGGCAAAAACTCGGGCGTGGGAGGAGTTCGGAGAGGCCATGGAGAATGACTTCCGTACGGCTTCGAGGCGATTCTGGTCCACCATCCGGCGTCTCAGGGGGGGAAAGAGGTACGCGACCAACACCATTTATGGTGGGGGTGGCGTGCTGCTGACCTCAACTCGGGATGTTGTGAGTCGGTGGGCGGAATACTTCGAAGACCTCCTCAATCCTACTGGCACGTCTTCCACTGAGGAAGCGGAGCCTGGGGACTTTGGGTCGGGTTCTCCGATCTCTGGTGCTGAGGTCGCCGAGGTGGTTAAAAAGCTCCGCGGTGGCAAGGCTCCGGGGGTGGATGAGATTCGCCCGGAGTTCCTTAGGGCTCTGGATGTTGTAGGGTTGTGTTGGCTTACGCGACTCTGCAATATCGCGTGGACATCGGGGGCAGTTCCCTTGGATTGGCAGACTGGGGTGGTGGTTCCCCTATTCAAAAAGGGGGACCGTAGGGTGTGTTCCAACTATAGGGGGATCACACTCTTAAGCCTCCCTGGTAAGGTCTATTCAGGGGTTCTGGAGAGGAGGGTCCGTCGGATAGTCGAACCTCGGATTCAGGAGGAGCAGTGTGGTTTTCGTCCTGGTCGTGGAACACTGGACCAGCTCTACACCCTCAACAGGGTCCTGGAGGGTGCGTGGGAGTTTGCCCAACCAGTTTACATGTGCTTTGTGGACTTGGAGAAGGCATTCGACCGCGTCCCTCGGGGGGTTCTGTGGGGGGTACTCCGGGAGTATGGGGTACCAGGCCCTTTGATAAGGGCTGTTAGGTCCCTGTACGACCGGTGTCAGAGCTTGGTCCGCATTGCCGGCAGTAAGTCAGGCTCGTTTCCGGTGAGAGTTGGACTCCGCCAAGGTTGCCCTTTGTCACCGATTCTGTTCATAACTTTTATGGACAGAATTTCTAGGCGCAGCCAAGGTGTTGAGAGGATCCGTTTTGGTGGCCTTAGAATCGCTTCTCTGTTTTTTGCAGATGATGTGGTCCTACTGGCTTCATCAGTTCGTGATTTACAACTTTCACTGGAGCGGTTTGCAGCCGAGTGTGATGCGGCCGGGATGAGGATCAGTTCCTCCAAATCCGAGGCCATGGTCTTGAGCCGGAAAAGGGTAGCATGCCCTCTCCGGGTCGGGGAGGAGGTCCTGCCCCAAGTGGAGGAGTTATCTCGGGATCTTGTTCACGAATGAGGGAAAACTGGAGCGTGAGATCGATAGGCGGATAGGTGCAGCGTCCGCAGTGAAGCGGGCTCTGTCATGGTGAAGAGAGAGCTGAGTCAAAAGGTAAAGCTCTCAATTTACCGATCGATCTACGTTCCCACCCTCATCTATGGTCATGAGCTTTGGGTTATGACCGAAAGAACAAGATCTCGGATACAAGCGGCTGAAATGAGTTTTCTCCGCAGGGTGGCTGGACTCTCCCTTAGAGATAGGGTGAGAAGCTCAGTCATCCGGGAGGGACTCGGAGTAGAGCCGCTGCTTCTCCACATCGAGAGGAGCCAGTTGAGGTGGCTCGGGCATCTGGTTAGGATGCCTCCTGGACGCCTCCCTGGTGAGGTGTTCCGGGCATGTCCCACCGGGAGGAGACCCAGAGGAAGACCCAGGACGCGCTGGAGGGACTATGTTTCTCGGCTGGCCTGGGAACGCCTTGGGATTCCCCCGGAGGAGCTGCTCCAAGTGGCTGGGGAGAGGGAAGTCTGGGCCTCCCTACTTAGGCTGCTACCCCCGCGACCCGACCCCGGATAAGCGGAAGAAGATGGATGGATGGATGGATGGATGGATGATTTATGGGGAAGAAAAATGATCTATTTTACTGTGATTATGTTATTTCAACAACCTAGTAAACAAAACAACTTGATATTATATATGAATGTTATAATATAATGTGATACGATAAATAAGACTGACTTAGTATTAAGTATTAGAGTACATAAGTACATAAGTATATTATTTTTTTATTATTAACCTTGTGGTGCCCAGCCCACTAAACACAGGGATAACAGATATATTTGTGCTTTTTATCTGTAGAACAAGAGAGTTTGCAGGCTGTCATAACACTGACCGTCATTATTTAACATGAGCATTATTGAGCATGCATCAGGGTACTTCCATGGCACATTTTTATCTGTATAAATACTTAATAATTCAATGTTAATAGGAGCTAGTTACTTGCAAATGGCTTTGTTTTCATTCTCCAGATCAATACAGAGTTAAGAAATAATATAATAACACCACCAGTGACATTTATTTAGTATATAAAATTATTAATATTTGATCATTTTTTATAAGCAAATTTAAATAAATGTAGCCTTCAGAGTCAATAACCAGGCGGATAGCGCTAGCATGCTAACAAACAAACAAAGAAAAAAACCTCATCACTTCCCATTTGCAGTCAGCTGAAGGCTTTTTTCACAGAGCCATCTAATATCTGAGAGGCATATCAGTCAGAAATGCAAATAGATATTAAATGAAGGGCTTTTTAATTAGTTAAAACGTACCTGATCAAGCCTGCTTGAGTCACTGCACAGCTCTGTAATCCCAGACAAAAAAAAAAAAACTGGACCAGAAGTACATTGTTCTGTACGTTCAGCTCACGTTGGACTGTCCAGGGCGTACAAAACAGCACCCTGAAGAGACCCATTGTATCGTAACGTGGTGGCATCAGTACGCATGCGCGAGCTATAATTAGAGTCAATGGATCAGATAAGAGCGCCCCAAACAGGAAATTTGTCACCAATCAGAAAAACGTTTTTTTGAAACAAGCAATATAACTCATCATTACTCACAAAATATTTATCCTACACAACTAAAAACATATATGCATATATTTCGAAATATTTTTATGTTATTATTTCATTTTTTTTTTTTTTAAGTATTCAATTGTAAACTGGTCCAGAACTTCCAGTGGGCGGCCGCCCCTGCTCCCTACGCTGAGCGTACAGAGAATTTTGCCTGTGTACTGCTGGGCTGGCGAAAGCTAGTCCGGCACATTTTTCCTTAACCCCGAAGTTTTTCTTCTCTTCTCTCCGCAGACTGCTTCGCTCGACGGCGCTAACTGCGTCACATCGCTACCCTGCTAAGTCGTAGTAGGCTAGCCAGTGAAAGCGATGCAACGGAGGAGACGTCTCGAAAAAGAATTTTGGAAAGTCTTGCTTGTTTTTTCTCGGACATGGCTCCAGAGAAAGGAAAGCGAAAGCTGAGATTTCCGAAAAAGGCTAGCAGGACGGCGAGTCCAACCTTGAGCGCCTGCCCCAGTGGCTGCGGTTTTTCCCTCTCGGCGACAGACACCCACGAGGCCTGTCCTGTCTGCATAGGAATGCTGCATGCGAAAATGGCGCTGGTTGCACCCGACTCCTGCCCACACTGCTGCCAGATGCTGGAGGTGGTGAGGAGGCACCCGGTGGACTTCGTGGCAAAAGCCATGGGCACAGCTGCGGCGCCAACAGACCCGGACCTCACTGAGACTCTCACTCCCATGCCGGAGCTCGAGAACATGGTTTTGGAGGACAGTACTTGAGTCGAATGGGGCGACAGCCCAGATGTGGCGGCTCCCATCAGGGACTCGACAGCCGGCTTTGACACTCGAGGCATGATGAACGCGGATGAGATCTTGCTAACAGCCTCAGGTGAATTTTCTGGCAACGAAGCTGACAACGAGTATGACAGGGAGGAGGGGGACCTCTCTCATATCCCGGGGCCTGTGCTCCCGGAGACTGACACTTCGATCCCCGCTCTGTTCGACATGTGCCGCAGAGCGGCGGATGCGCTACAGATCCCGTGGCCCGAACCTCCACCCCGTCAACAAGTCACGAGGTTGGCAGGACATTATTTTTATGCTAATCAGCAATCTACAACGAGGCACAGGATGCCCATCTTCCCGGATTTCCTCACGAGCTGACTCGCACCTGGCCTGAGCCCAGGGCTCCTATGCTGCTCCCACTCTCAAAGTTCCTCAATGTGGCTGGAATGGAGGCAGCAGGAATAGCCAACGTGCCACAAATGGAGGACACGCTTGCATCTAATTTGGCCCTCAGGTCTTCTGGAACAAAACTGACTCTGAACAGTAGTTCAGAAATGCTACAGGGCTCAGGGCCTCGCAGCACGCGCGATGAACGCATTCGCGATGACACAGGCATACCTGGCTGAAAAACTCCAGGAGCTCCAGGTGATGTCAGACAAGCAGGCTGCCACCGAAATGTTGGAGGAAGTCCGCAGGGCAACATACTTTGTGCTCCACATGATGGGGACTACAGCCATTGCACAGGGCAGATACATGGCTGAGGTGGTCATTGCCCAACGTCATCTGTGGATGACTCTAACAGACCTCCCGGAGGGACAACGGATTCATTTTCTGCACTACTCGATAGAACCAACGGGACTGTTTGGAAAGGCTCTGGACCGGATTCAGACAAGGCTTGAACAGAGGCGCAAACAGGCTGAGGCCCTCCGGGAAGGCATGCCCAGGAGAGCTTTTGCCCCCCCCCAGGGAGACAGCTGGGAACAGGCCCGTGCAGCCTCGGCACCGCTCAACCACACGTAATCCGCCGCAAAAGAGACCAATGAGCAATGAGTAACGGGGGGCCACGACAGAGGCCCACAGGGCCAGGCCAGACTCACATGCTGACAAAGGAGATGGTGATGATGCTGCAGGGTTTGTAAACAAACGTTACAAAACAGGAAATGCACTAGGGCTGGATCAGTTTCCTCTTCCACATGCTCGGAAAGGTCTGGACTTAATATCATCAGCCAGTCTTATAGGTGCTCAGCAGAAAAAGGTGTTTAGTGCAGTTTTACATCCTTGCGCTGAAACTAACTTTTCATCTTACACGGACAGCAGACCGTGCACAAGCAGTGAACCTGCAACATGTGACAGTGCTCATTGCACTGAATTAGCTCTGCTTTTAAATGGCATCCCCTCATCAGGAGAGACACAGCTCCCTGGAGTTTTACCAAGCTTCAGAGTAATGGTGGGGCCGGAGGCTTGTGCACCAGACCCGGTCATGGAACGGATTGGAATCAGGAGGTCTGTTCACATACAAAACCTGCACTTCCTCCGTGCCATGCCTCTCCCTAAAAGGAGAAAAAGCAAACATTCTGGCCCACGTTTATCCAACAGGGACAGTGCACTGCTCCTGTTCCCCAGCACTCCCGATCCGGGTGGTATGGGAACACATTTACAGGAAGGTCCCCTCCCTAATATAACTGGCCCCCAAAGGGTCACTGGGCCCAGGGCCCTTGGAGGTGGGCTTCCTCCAGGAACGTGGGCATCTGCTCCTCTTCAGGGACTTGCTGCATCACCAACAAGAACAGCCTCTCTGCTTACGCCCAGGACTATGGCAACCTACAGCTTGGTTGCTGAAAGGAACAAGCTGATGGCCTCAGGTCTCCCCAGCAATGTGGTAAATACCATACAAGGGGCAAGGGCTGTGTCAACACAGACTCTCTATGCTGTAAATGGCATGTTTTTGAAGCTTGGTGCATGGAAAGGAATATTGTTTCTTATTCCTGTGACCTGGTCCAGCTTCTTACCTTTCTACAGGACTTGCTGGAGAAAGGCCGTTCCTTTTCTACAATTAAGGTGTTTCTGTCAGCCATCTCAGCATGCCATGAGGGTTGGGGGGACAAGACGCCCGGTGCACATCCTCTCATTACNATAATAACAAAGAAATAAAGAAAAATAGTGAAAGCACCACAAAAAACAAGTTGGACGTTTCTTGCTTTGGCAAATTGTGGATACTAAAACTAAAACTAGGCGGTCCAAGCCGGAACAAAGACAAATAACAATCTGGCCTCAAGATAGTTCCCCCTTGTTGAGAGACTGTTTTGAGAGGACAAACTGGTCTGTTTTCAGGGAAGCGGCCACTGATGGAAGTTCAGTGGACATGGAACTGTACGCTTCCTCAGTCCTGGGTTACATCAGTACATGCTCTGAGAATGTTTCCATAAAAAAATATGTGAAATCCTACCCGAACCGGAAACCCTGGTTAAATAAAGAAGTTCACGCCTTACTAGCAGCCAGAGACACTGCATTCAAGTCAGGAGATAAAGTGGAACTGAGAAAGAGCAGGAATGAACTGAAGGATGGCATTAAGAAGGCCAAGGCCACGTATGCACAGAGGATCGAGGGACAGTTCACCTCACAAGACCCACGGAGCATGTGGAAGGGTATTAAATGCATAACAGATTACAAAGGCAAAAACAAACAATGCCCCAGGGACCCATCTCTGCCTGATGCCCTCAATAAGTTTTATGCACGTTTTGATGATCCAAACAGACCTGCTAGCACCAGACTCACCTCATCACCAGATGAAGAGCATCTCAGGGTGTCCGCAGCAGAAGTGAGAGGCAGTCTCAGAAAGATTAATCCTCATAAAGCAACCGGACCAGACAACATCCCAGGGAAAGTTCTGAAGGAATGTGCGGACCAGCTCTGTGAGGTGCTGGCTGACATCTTCACCACCTCACTTGCACTGGAGTTAGTTCCCACCTGCCTGAAGACCGCGACCATCATCCCAGTCCCAAAGAGCTCCACAGTGACTGGTCTGAATGACTATAGACCGGTGGCCCTCACCCCGATAGTCGCTAAATGTTTTGAGAAACTGGTCATGTCCCACATCAAGGCAACCGTCAACATCAATGAGGACCCTCATCAATACGCATACCGTGAGAACCGATCAACAGAGGACGCCATTTCTTCCGTGGTCCACACTGCTCTCACCCACCTGGATCAGAAAGACTCATACGTGCGTCTGCTCTTTGTGGACTTCACATCTGCCTTCAACACCATGATCCCCCAAACTCTGATAGACAAACTATCTACACTTGGACTAAGCCCCTCTATTTGTAACTGGATACTAGACTTCTTAACAGATAGACCACAGTCCGTGAAGATCCACAACTTCTCCTCCTCCACCATAACCCTCAGCACTGGCTCTCCTCAGGGATGTGTGCTGAGCCCCCTTCTGTTCACTCTGCTCACATATGATTGTACAGCCACACTTCCAGGCTGTCATATTGTTAAGTTTGCAGATGATACAGCGGTGGTGGGATGCATTACAAACAATGATGAGTCCAGCTACAGACAGGAGGTGGAACACCTGGAGAGCTGGTGCAAAGAGAACAATCTTCACATGAATGTGAAGAAGACAAAGGAGATGATTGTGGACTTCAGAAGGAACAAACACACCCATGCCCCACTGAAAATAGGTGGGTCTGCAGTGGAAGTGGTCTCCAGCTACAAATACTTGGGTGTACACATGAATGATAACCTCAGCTGGAGCAACAACACCACCAGCCTGATCAAGAAAGGTCATCAGAGACTCTACTTCCTCAGACGGCTGAGACGAGCTGGTCTGAGCAGCCCAGTCCTCACCTCCTTCTACAGGTGTGCAGTGGAGAGCATCCTGTGCTCCAGCATCAACGTGTGGCATGGAGGCTGCACAGTTGAAGAGAGGAAAGCTCTGCAGAGAGTGGTGAAGGCTGCACAGAAGTCTGTTGGAGTCAGTCTCCCCACCATCACAGACATTTACACCTCCAGATGCAGGAAAAGAGCCACCTGCATCATGAAAGACCTCACTCACCCAGCACACTCACTCTTTGCCCCACTCCCCTCAGGACGGAGGTTGAGGAGCATCAAGTGTAGAACCACTAGACTGAGGAACAGCTTCTACCCTGAGGCTGTTAGACTCATGAATAAATAAAAATAAACACTGCAAAATATCACATCATACTGATGCTGATCTGTTTTCTTGTTGCTGTATTCATCTGTGTTCATCTGTGACCATCTGCTCATACAAACTCATGTTCGTGCTGCTGTGTATTACTAGTTGATGTTTTTCTTAGTTAGTTCTAGATGTTATTACTGTTTTTCTCTTTCATTTGTTGTTGGATGTAACTGGGACCTCGTGTACATAATCTCGTTTTCATCTCATGTACCACATGCGGTGCAAATGACAATAAAGACTCTCTGACTCTGACTCTGACACGCCTTCATTTACATATGTTAAACAGATGCAAATTACTTCCTGCATGTGTGAAGGACATGTTTGTTTGATCCCTGCGCGATCAGAAATGATTTCTAGATTCAGGAAAATAATGAATTTAATATAATATGAGTGAGGAAAATAATCCTAAGTAAGAATAGTAATAAAATGTGTTCATCACGCAAAGAACGAGTGATTGTGTGTCGGTATTTGTGTGTGCGCGCACCCTGCTTTGGTGCGCAACGGCTCATCCATTCATTCTGAGTGAAAATATTAACTTTGCGCACGAGTTTATTACCATAATTACTGTAAACACAGAGGAACTTAGATGTTTGGTAGAACATAGATCTTTGTTTATTTAATAGATGACATGAAGAAACGGGTCTGTGCGTCTCAGTGGAGACTTTTCATGACATGACGTGATGTTGGAGTCTCCAAACGCTGCGCGCGCCACAGCCTTGTGCGCAATCTGTTTGTCTGTGAAGCCTTTACTCTCCAACAAGTTATATATGGTGTACTTTCACGTGTCATTTTGGAGAAATCTACAATAAACGCAGATCATGAATCACCTCCAGCTGCCGTGTAACCGGCGAGGGTGCGCGCGCGCTCCAAAGCGCGACCACTCAGCCTTTGGAATCATATGGATGAGACATTCCATTGATCAGGCTTTGTGTGGACTGGACAGCCCTGATCGGCCTGCAGCTCCCTCATAGCTCGGGAACAGTTTGATCGCTGCTTCTGATGTGCGTGATGCACGGCTCCTGTGTTGCTCCAGAGCGCAGCAGTGCCAAACTGAAAAATGATTATTTCTGGAAACGGCTGATAAGCCATATCCTAGATCAGAAAATTATATCTGTTTATAAATAAATGCTCTGCGTGTTACACTACGTATTTATTATATCCTCCAGTAAGGCTGAATGAATCCGTTCCTGTTAAATTTATTTTTGGCACAACTTTGCGCGTGCTTTATTTAACTGCGTCATGTGGATGTAATACTTGTTAATCGTGTGTTTGATGGGAATATTAATCATTTTCACATCATGAACAGTTAATAATAATAATAATAATAATAATAATAATAATGAATTCAATTTATAACGCACTTTTCATTAATGAAAATCTCAAAGTGCTACAAGGTGCAACAGAATTAAATGTCAATAAAACATTTAATAAACAATTAAAATCAACAACAGTATCAGCTATGATCAAAAGTAGAATCATGAGGAGTAGAGTATGCTCGGTTGAAAAGAAAGGTCTTCAAGCCGCTCTTAAAGTCAACCACAGACTGTGGGGCTTCAGTTTCTCTGAATCACCTGTAAGTGTCGCCAAAGGAACAAGAACCACAGAAACGTGCGTACGCGTGCTCTGGAGCTGGCGTGGAAATGTACCTGGATGCGCACATATTCACGTTCAGTTCAGTTTTGATACATACGGGGTTTTGCGTGGATAGTGACGCACGCAAGGTTTTTGTGCGCACGCACGGTTGATACATGAGGCCCCTGGTTTCTAGATGTCTGCTTTAAAGTACCTAACTCAGACTTGAACCAAGGAGTCAGTTTTCTCTGATTACTTTCTTTCTCAGCGGAGCGATTTTATCAAGTGAAGTTTGCATCCAAGTTGTAAGATGATCAAATGGATGATCTAAGTCACTGTTCTCCAATGCATTACTCTGCAAGACAGAAGAAAACATTTATGGAAGAAATTGTTTAAATTTGGTTACAGCCTTTTCTGATAAGTACTGTACCTGCTAAAATGAAATTTACTCTCGGTGACTGTGTAGTCATTTAATGTAAACTCAAAGGTTATTAAAAATGGTCGGACAGAACAGAGGTTTGAGGAACTATTACTAAATCCTTAATCTCTATGCCATAGGTGAGAAATAAATTAAGGGTGTGATGATAAGTATGAGCAGATGTGTGGACGTTTTGGGTAAAACCAAGTGACTCTATTAAACTATTAAAGGCTATGCTTAATCTATCACTTTCAGCATCTACATGCATATTTAAATCACCCATTATTATGACTTTATCAGTATTTAGTACATAGTAAGTCAGTTAAGAATTCTGAGAATTCTGACAAATACTGAGAGTAAGTGCCTGGTGGACGATATATAACAAATAAAAGTGGCTTTTCTGATTTCCATTTTGGATGAGAAAGACTCAGGGGCAACAATTCAAAAGAATCACAACTAATAACTGGTTTTGCATTAATATATATATTTTTTTGGCTTAACCTTTCGTCAAGGGTCGCCACAGCGAATTAACCCCCAATTTACACTACATGCGTTCCGGCTCCGGTCCGGTCCGCAGGTCGCAGCTGAGCATTTCAAGTCCAGTTTACACTACCTCCGCTCTGCTCCGGTCCGCCTGGATGCGCCACTCCGAGACGCAAGCGCGGGAATTGCGAGATTGCGCGATAAATCAAGTGATAAATAAGGAAGTCAGAACAAACCAATTCATTCGGTGGAAGAAGGAGAACAACAGTAGAGACTGCCTCGCTGTTTGATTGTAGTCATAAATGATAGTTTGACAGTTTGACAGCATTTTTGTACAAATAAATCCGTATAGAGCTAGGATTAGTCCGCCCGTGGTGATTTTATTTTGTAAATACGGATGTTGTGCTCGTTCCTTTTCCTGTTGGTGCGACGTAATCTTTAAAAGTTGACTCCGGCACAGCTCCGGCGTCTGGCAGAAATAGGATCGGATCTAATTTTGACGGACTGCCGTCCGCTCGCCGCCGCTCGCTGCCGCTCGCCGCCACCGTGCGGAGCCAGTGTAAACGCTCTCATTGATTATAATGGGTGCGTATTTGCTGCGGAGGTCGGACCGGAGCGGACCGGAACGCATGTAGTGTAAATTGGGGGTTAGCCGCACAAAGATTGGCTTTTTTTTTTATGCCGGATGCCCTTCCTGACACAACCACAGACCACGAGCTATCACAGCCCTCTGTGTGGAGCAGAGAGCTGTTATCTAGGGTGCTTGGGGAAGCAGATGGTGGGGGTTAAGGGCCTTGCTCAAGGGCCCAGAGTGGGGCAGATGAGGGTGGAGACAGGTGTGACTGCTTCACTTATCCCACCCACATTATTGATGTTGTCGGTACCAGGGGCTTGAACAGGCGATCTTCTGATCACAAGCTCACCTTCTTAACCTCTGCGCCACCACTCCTATCATTGGCATTAATACAATAATCCAGAATGAAAAATAGAAGCTACTCCTCCACCTCGGCCAGTTGTTCTAGAAACATGAAAATTTAAATAATTAACAGGAGTGGATTAATTTATGCTAACAAAATCCTCCTGTTGTAGCCAGGTTTCTGTCAGACAGAATAAATCAATATGATGATCGGTTATAAGTTCATTAACTAATAGTGATTTAGAGGAAAGGGATCTGATGTTCAATAATCCCAATTTATTGATTTTATGATTTTGCTCTGGCAAACAAACTGTGTTTATTTTAATTCGATTTTTATGGTTTATATTTTTAGAGCTGATTTTTGGTTCATTTAATTTGAGCCGTGGGCGAGTTGACACTGTTTCAATGGGGGTGTGGGTGGATAATAAAGGAGAAGCAGCAGTGAGGTTTCTAGAAAGAAGAGCGGCTCCGTCCAAAGTGGGATGGATGCCATCTCTCCACATCAGACCAAGTTTTCCCCAAAAAGTACAGATACTCCAGTTAACTATGTACTGTAGTCCACATCGTTGTCAGAAGACCTCCTGGACACCCAGCAGTTAAACGACAACATACGGCTAAACATGTCATCTCTGGTCAGGTTGGGCAGGGGCCAGAGAAAACTACTGTGTTCGACATGGTTTTAGCAAAGTAACATACCAAAGCAACATTAATTTTAGTGAACTCCGATTGGCGTAACCGGGTGTCATTACCGTAGACGTGAATAACAATCTTACTGTATTTAGCCTTAGCCTTAGTCAGCAGTTTCAATTACGATTCAATGTCACCCGCTCTGGACCCCCCGGAATGCATTTAACTATGGACGTTGGAGTGCCTAAAGCCACGTTTCGGATTATGGTGCTGTCATTAACCAGGGTCTGCTTCTCAGCGGGTGTATCACTGATCAAGGAAAATCGATTAGAAATGTGAAAGGTTCTGTGATGAACTGGGGGCTAAGTCTTAGCACTATGCTTACTCTGGACTGTCACCCAGCCGGCCTGGGGTCCCAGCTGCTCAAGATCTGCTGGAGGATCGCTAACGGGAGCTAGTCTCTGTGGTTCTACGTTGTCTGAGGGGACCTGGCTAGCTACGGGTTTTTCTACAGCGTGAAGCTGAGCTTCCAGTTCAGACAGCCTCTCCTCCAAAGCTACCATAAGACTACAGTACACTTTTTACATGTATCATTATCACTAAGGGATGCAGAGGAGTAGCTAAACATCTGACACATGGAGCAAGTGAAAACCGGGAGAGAAGCAGAAGCCATGTTAAGCTAACGCTAGCAAGGGCTAGCAGATACCAAAACACCAGTAAAAACCGAGAAGTGTTGAAAGATGAGAGGTGTCTCAAGCACTATCCAACAGTAGAAAAACAACTTTACTAAGGATGTTTGTGAACTAGAATGAAAAACTGTGCAAAAGATAGATAAATCCAGAAAACAAAAGACTACTCGATAGGGGTGTAACGGTACGCTAAAATAACATTTCGGTTCGGTTCGGTTTCAAGGAGGGCTTGGTTCGGTTTATTTTTGGTACAAAAAAAAAAGACAAAATAAAGACTTACAAAATGTTTATTTTGAAAATATGCCAAAAATACGTTTGTATAAAAATAAATAAAAGTGACCCATTTGGATGATATTTTAAATAAACAGCACTCTTTATAATAAATAAACTATACTAACAACAATAAAAATCTTAATAAATACAATAACAGCCAGAACAATAAGCAGCAACAGACTGTTTACAATTGAACTAATCAAGTTTTAAGTTTTTGTCCAAAAAGACCAACTTGTCCACATTTTCTGCCAAAAGCACAGATCTAGTTGCAGAGAATGGGCCTCATTCATGAACCGTTCGTACGCACAGATTTGTGCTTAAACTGTGCTTACGAGTGATTTAGGATCATTTGTGGCATCCAACAATATTTTCGTATCCTAGGATTTTTTTCAGATACGAACAAAATCTACGTGTGGTCCGGACCTGTCGTATATTTTACGAACAGTAGTCTGCTGGCCTTTTCTCCACTAATAACCTCATATTTCGTTATTTAGAGAATATTTAGAGCATAAAAACAATTAAATGCAACGACACATATTGGTTAAATTAAAATGAAGCGGCTTCAAACCCCCCCCCCCGCACCCCCGCCCCTCGTCCACCACCGCGCCACCTGCGCGTGGGCGCCCGTGCCCGGGGTTAATAAAAATCACGCACCACCACGCCATGCGCCACCCTCGGCGCGACCACCTCCAACCCGTGCCACTCACGGCGCGAGCACCTCCTCCTGCTGTCATGTCGGCACAACATTCCTTGACCACCTCCTGACCACCTGCTGTCCGTGCTGCGGCGAGACGTTTTTCTGAAGCCATTTTCAGATCAAACCATTTATTCTTGATGTCTGATACAGTATGACCCACGGGAGAACATGCACCATATTAATATGAAGTGAACTGTAGTTTCGAGACACTTTAAACAACATGTCCTCATCCCTACTCGTCATATATAAAATGCTTCTGTTCAAGAACACATCCGACACTTGCGGGGGGGGAGCGGGAGCGGGGGGGGGTAGCAGTGCGCGACCACCTCCAGCCGTTCTGAGCAGAACTCAGAGCGTAAAGTTCTTCTTTTTACTTCTTGAGTTTGAATGAATGGACACTTCCTGCTGTCAGAGGCAGGAAACTAGATCCTTATATGGTGTTTTGAGGGGTGGAATTTATGTAAATGACATTTCCGCGGGCACGCGCAGCTGATTAGAACAGGTGGGATTCATCATGTTTACGCAGCCATTTACACACGTTTCCTCATCATAGAAGAGTTTGTTGGATCTGACGTGGCATGTTCTTACGAACGCTTCGTAAGAACAAAAGTAGGAGAAACGTAGGATTAGAATACGAACAGTTTCATGAATGAGGGCCAATATCTCCAGCCATCTCAATATCAACAGTAGCAGCAGTGTGGCTGTATTTGTCCTCATTACTCACAACAAGCTCTTCTTGAACCAGGTGGGACAGGTCCCTGAAAAACTTCAGAGTCATCACACACTTCTTAGCTGCAGGTGATGTGGTGGATGTCCCTGAGGAGGAGGAAGTAAACTGCTATTTCTGCCCCAGACTATAAAATAAAACACAAAGAGGTAAAAAAAAACAAGTTAATAAGATTATGATTTTAAATAAAAAAGATTAATTAGATAATAATAATAAAAGAACAACGGTTGTTATGAGCTGGGTGAATCTCTCGGTCATCATCATCATCAGGGCAGGGCTTTAATGAGCTCCAGGGCTTGTTGACAATATCAGTTTGAACTTTTTCATAAAGTTCTGAACGTTTTGGCTGAAGTGTTGACGTGAAGGTTGTTTAAATGCAGCTGCTGTTAACGGTCGTTCTGCAACAAGTTGATTTTCGTCGTTCACGTTCGGATGACGTCGTTTCAAACGCGTTAACGTTAGACGTGTTACTGCAGCAGATCCAGTCTTGTGAAACAACGTTGACACAGAGCTTTGGATGTGCGCTCGTCTTTTAACAAGAAAGCCATAATGTTCCCAAACAACGAGATGCATGCTAGCATGCTAATGCTATGCGTGCTGCGCGTGCTACGTGTGCTGCAAGATAATAGCGCCGTGCTGAAACGCGCCCAGGAAATTTAGTTCCGCGGCGCACATATTCTCCCGTTAACATTTAATAAGTGAAAAAATAACCAAAACGGTACGCAGATGGACCAAACCGAACGTGCCGTACCAAAATGGTTCGGTACACCCACGTGTACCATTACATGCCTACTACTCGAGCAAAAAATTCACTTGAGCTACCAACAGACAAACAGGAGGTGACAAAATACATCTCACCATGAACGTGCAACGTCACTAGCTCCTCTCTATACTACATTTATACAAGAATAATCAGTATTTTATCACATTCATACACTGTTATGACACACATTGGAGACAATGGGGGGAGGGGGTTCAGTGTCTTGCCCAGGGACACATGGGCATGTGACTGCTAGTGGAATTGAATCCCTGACTCTTGCATTGAGGTCGACTGCTCTAACCACCCAGCCACTGCCGCTCCATAAGTTGGGGCTCCTTTTGCCTGAATGACTGCAGCAATGCGGCATGGCATGGAGTGTATCAGTCTGTGGCACTGCTCAGGTGTTATGAGAGTCCAGGTTGCTCTGATAGTGGCCTTCAGCTCTTCTGAATTGTTGGCTCTGACGTATCACATCTTCCTCTTCACAATACCCCACAGATTTCTATGGGGTATTTCAGGCGAGTTTGCCAGCCAATTAAGAACAGGGATACCATGGTCCTTAAACCAGATACTGGTAGCTTTAGCACTGTGTGCAGGTGCCAAGTCCTGTTGGAAAATTAAATCTGCATCTCCATAAATTTGGTCAGCATGAAGTGCTCTAAAATTTCCTGGTAGACGGCTGTGTTGACCTTGGACCTCAGAAAACAAAGTGGGCCAACACCAACAGATGACATGGCACCCCAAACCATCACTGGCTGTGGAAACTTGACAATTAACCTTAAGCAATGTGGATTATGTCCCTCTCCTCTCTTCCTCCAAACGTTGGGACCTATTTTCCAAAGGAAAATCAAAATTTACTTTAATCAGTACATAACTTTGGACCACTCAGCAGCAGTTCCATTCTTTTTGCCTTTAGTCCAGGCGAGATGCTTCTGACATTGTCTCTTGGTCAAGAGTGGCTTGACACAAGGAATGCAAAAGCTAAAACCCATGTCTTGCATATGTCTTTGTGTGGTGATTCTTGAGGCGCTCACTCCAGCTGCAGTCCACTCTTTGTGAAATCTCCCCCACATTTTGAAATGGGTTTGTTTCACTATCCTCTTCAGGGTGCTGTTATCCCTGTTGCTTGTACACTTTTTTCTATCACATTGTTTGCTTCCCTTCACCTCTATTAATGTGCTTGGACACAGAGCTCTGTGAAGAGCCAGCATCTTTAGCAATTACCTTTTGTGTCTTGCCCTCCTTGTGCAAGGTGTCATTGGTCATCTTTTGGTCAACTGTCAAGTCAGCAGTCTTTCCCATGATTGTGTGGCCTATGGAACTAAACTGAGACCATTTAAAGGCCTTTGCAGTTGTTTTGAGTTAATTAGCTGATGAGGGTGTGGCACCAGGTGTCTTCAATAGGGCGGCCGTGGTGTAGTGGTAATGGCAGTCGTCTCCCGATCGGAAAGTTGGCGGTTCGACTCCCGGGACCCGCACCATGTGTCGTTGTGTCCTTGGGCAAGACACTTAACCCTGAGTTGCTCCCGGTAGGACTGGAAAGCACCTTGCATGGTAGTCTGCCGCCACCGGTTTATGAATGTGTGTAGCACTTTGAGATTTTCAGTAATGAAAAGTGCGTTATAAATTGAATTAATTATTATTATTATTATTCAATATTGAACCTTTTCACAACATTCTAATTTTCTGAGATACTGAATTTGGAGTTTTCATTAGTTGTCAGTTATACTAATCAACATTTAAAGAAATAAACATTTGAAATACAGTATATCAGTCTGTGTATAATGAATGAATATAATATACAAGTTTCACTTTTTGAATGGAATTACTGAAATAAATCCACTCCTTATTTACTGTTTCTTTTCATACTTTATATTTTGCTATTCTGGGGTATAACTGGGACCATGTGTACATAATTCCGTTCCACCTCATGTACTGTGATGGAAATGACAACACAATTGACTTGAACTTGTGCAAAAGCAGCAGTAAGATGTAGCTCTTCCTGAGGTTTCAGATATCTGGCTGGCTGGCTGGCTGGCTGGCAATTTATTTATTTATCTTCTGCAGAAATATCTGCTTTAAACTTAACTGTTTTAAAACACCAGCAATGTACTGTATTTGGTTTGAGCTGCATTCGACTAGTTGTTAACGCATTAGTTCTGTCTGACATAAGCTCTATTTCTCCAGAGGTCATTCAGGAAGTTATCTATATATCTGTAGGCTAATAATTATTAATAACTCACACGTAGAAACCTGCTTTAAAGTAGCCAAGCCATCACATTATTTCCTCCTGAACTGCTTTATGTGCAATTGAAGTGTTCATACCAGGGTATGTTATATGTCCTTGAAAATGCTTTGTTTATTACTTTTCTTTAACTAAAATGACATCAATGTGTGAGAAAATGTCATGATTCTTATTTCTATGTTTCTTTTTCTCATGTGCATCTCATCATGTGTATTTGTGTGCTGGTTGATCTTTTTATTTTATTTTTTTAAGAATGTAGAAAGAAGTGTTTTGTGAAGTAAGGCCTACTTGAGATCTAATCACTTTCAGAATGGAATAACTGTTAACGGTCTCATACAAGTCAATTATTTTATTCCTTTAATCAATGCTAAAAACCCATTTACTTATAACTCAACTAATATTGGACTAGCATTAATCATACAGGCCAAGACTCCATAAGAGTTTTCATTAACCAGTGACCTTAATGTACATATCTTTGAAACATTGGCTATTTGAAGCAGAATCCTTGTTCAGTTCAGATTTCTTTGTCATCAAAATCTATTGCTCCAGTCAAGTTCAGACATTCTAAACACAGAGCTGAGCCTTGGCTGAAAAATCCTACTGCATGTAAACTCAGGAGGCAGTGCAGAAGAGCTGAAAGACAGTGGAAGCATGACAGGCAACATGATTCTTTGGTTTTATTAAGGAAAACTCTAGTTTTGTATCAGAGATCCGTTAATGATGCAAAATCACAATTTCTATCTAATGTCATCACAAACAGTAGCCATTGCCCCAGGGTGTTATTTAATACAATCAACTCTGTTTTAAATCCACCCACCTCAGTCTTACCTGATGCCTCAGCCTCCACCTGTGAGAACTTTCTATCATTTTTTATTGATAAAGTTGCATCAGTTAGACAAGCCACAGGTGCACCTGCTACTTCTGTTTCTGAGTTTTCACCTATCTCTGCTGGTTCTGCTTTATTCGAACAGTTTGAACCAGTGTCATATTCCCTCTTGGACAAAATAGTTAAATCTGTTAAACCCACTAACTGCCCCACTGATTTCATCCCCACTAGATTATTGAAAGAGGTATTTAATATTATTGGTCCTTATCTTCTTGCTTTTTTCAATTCATGTCTGTCCCTTGGAGTTGTGCCTTCTGCTTTTAAACATGCAACAGTCCGCCCCCTTCTCAAAAAAACAAATCTTGATCCCTTGGTTTTATCTAATTTTAGACCCATTTCTAATTTACCCTTCCTCTCCAAAGTTTTAGAAAAAATCGTTCTTATGCAAATTCAGCCTTTTTTGGAAAAAAGCACACTCCTTGATAAATTTCAATCTGGTTTTAGAATCTGCATTGCTGAGAGTTCATAACGACATAGCTCAGTCAGTTGACTCTGGATGCCCAGTAGCTCTGGTGCTTCTCGACCTCACAGCAGACTTTGACACGGTGGACCACTCTGTCCTTCTGTCTCGTCTCCATGATTTTGTTGGGATTCGTGGCACGGCCCTGAAGTGGTTCACGTCCTATTTATCTGATAGGACTTTCTCTATCTTGCTCAATGGCTACTCTTCCTCTACAGCCCCTCTTCTGTGTGGGGTGCCCCAGGGTTCCATTTTGGGCCCTCTGCTCTTTTCCTTGTACCTGTTGCCACTTGGATCTATTATAAGACAACACAATGTCAACTTTCATTTTTATGCAGATGATTTGCAGATCTATTTACCATTAAGGCCTGGATCCAGTAACCCAATGTGTTCTCTCTTTGACTGCATCTCTGAAATCAAACATTGGCTAAACAATAACTTCCTATTTTTAAATGACAGTAAAACAGAATGGATTTTATTTGGTAACAAAGATGCAACTGGCCTGGGAAATGTGAACATTAACTTCAGTGACAGTGTGAAAAACCTTGGAGTGACCTTTGATAAGGCTTTACATTTTGACAAACACATCGCCTCTGTTGTCCGGTCTGGATTTTTTTATTTACGTCTTTTAAAAAAGGTCAAACCCTTTTTAAACCGTTGTGACTTGGAGAAGGCTGTTCATGCTTTTATCAGTTCTAGGCTCGATTATTGTAACGCTCTGTATGTTGGTGTGCCTCAGTCAACACTGAGCCGCCTCCAGCTTGTTCAGAATGCAGCAGCTCGCCTTTTAACCAACACGACCACATCACACCTGTTTTATTCTCACTACATTGGCTTCCTGTCCGTTTTAGGATAGATTTTAAACTTTTATTATTTGTTTTTAAAGCTCTGAATGGCCTCGCTCCTACTTATATAACGGAGTTGTTAAGTTTCCCCGCCCGCTCCAGGTCTCTGAGGTCAGATAGCCAACTCTTGCTCTCTGTTCCACGGACAAAATATAAACGTTGGGGTGACCGTGCCTTTTCTGCGGCCGCACCTCGACTCTGGAATACACTCCCACTTGAGCTACGCCAGATTACTGAACTTGGCCCTTTTAAATCAAAGCTTAAGACTTTTTTATTCAAACTGGCTTTTAGTAATTAAATATGTGGTGACATTTCTGGTTTTATTTTTGCTTTTATGTTGTGTTTTTCTTGATTTTTAATCTGTCTTTTTAAGTACTGCACTGTTTTTTGTTAAGCACTTTGGTCACCACCACTGTGGTTTGTAAAGTGCTATATAAATGAATAAATGAATGAATGAATGAATCAAATTGCAGGGTCACAGTTCACTTAAACTAATGCTAGCCTTGAAGAGATTGTAAAGTTTGTTTTTTAAAGCACCATATTATTCCATACGACGGAGCTTTGGGGCCAAGCTAAGACCAAATATTTACATTACGAGAAAGAAGTAATACAATTACGAAGTCGTATGAGAAGAAAGTTAAAATATTATGAGCCTAAAGTTGTAACATTATGAGAATAAAGTAATAATATTAAGAGAATAAACTCATAATATTATGAGAATAAACTCATAATACATCCTAGGTTGGCTTGCACCTGCTGTGGACCATACACATACCTAGATGCCTCATTGAGCGCTGAATCGTGCGTCCACGTCGGCGCCAATTTCAATGTGGCAAAAGTGAAGCAATAGTTATGCCGGCTACACACCAAACGCGTTTCGAGTGGCCGAAGCAGCCAGTTTACATACAAAGTATATGTGGAGGAGCGGCGAGGAGCGGCGCAGCGTGAGCGGCACGTTTTGAGCAATTTGAGCGGCGCGGCAGTTATTTTACGCGCTCGCGGCGTGTCCAGAGCAGCCGTTGCCCGAGTTCAACGAAATTAACTTTGACCTAGTTTGGTTGCTCGCCGCGCAACAGCAACCAATCGGGAGAGACTCTGCTATGTGATGACGCAACGACGACGGGACTTTTCTTGGTCTTTTTAAACTTAGCCCAACCTCCATGAAGAAACCAGCCTCCGGTAAGAAACTTGGCATTTTTAAAGTTGCCGCTGTCCGCTCGAGCGTACAATCACCCCAAACATAAAAAAAAGTTTTAATCTCAACAAAGACATTCAGAGCTGTAGTTCGGCTCGTAGAAAACCCACTCAAGTAGTAACGAGGCTCACGAACAGCTGATTTTATCTGCCCGGTGTTCAAAAAACAAAACAAACCCTACCGGAAAAGGACCAAGACGCTCCTCCCACTGCGCGTCTTCAGACCTGTTTGGTGTGAACAGAGATCTGTTGACAAGCAGCCAACACTGCGCGTCGGGAGCGTTTTCGCTGCTGAAGACGCGTTAGTTGGGAACCCGGCTATAGAAGTCGTCTTGTTCATTCACAGTGGCAACACAGAAAAAGCTGAACAAGACTGTTATTTTACAAGGTTTATAACTAGCACACACATACATACAATACACAACACACCTTGTTAAGATATATTGGTGTGTATATGTTCATCTATGTGATTAATCAAAATCAGTTAAATGTGAATGTTAGTACTCTTTATTCAGAAAATCTACATGTTACATCTACATTTCAGGATCTGGTTATGATAGATACAGATTAAATGTTAAATATGAATATTTCTATATTCATCACCACAGTAATAGTGTTGTTACACATGTTAGTTGTTGTAAACACTCAAAAGAATACATATATTGGTTTAGTGCTTTTCTATAACCTCAATATTTAAGGAGTAAACATTTTTAATAATCATGTTAAAAGTTACAAATGTTGTCTTTGGTGCCTATTTGTTTTCCAATATACAATCTCAGTGTGTGTGATTGACAGGCATTAGCTTCAAAGACTTTGTAGAACAGTGCTTTAGTTCAGTCCATTTCCTTGTATCAGTTGACCAGCAGATCTGCCACATTCAATATGGCGGACGTTCCAACGTACTGCTGCTGCAGCAGGCCAGCCCGCTCAATGAGGCGTCTACGCAGTGGTGGAGAAAGTACTCAAACACTGTACTTAAGTAAAAGTACAAATAAACAGACAGAAAATGTACTCTAGAAAAAGTAGAAGTACCATATTAATATTAAAAAAGGCGTTCAATACAGGATCAACTGGACTTTATTTGTTGCAGAAAACGTTTCGACTTCTGTCCAGAAGTCTTTTTCAATTCTGAATGGAAGCTGTGAGAACGAGAAGTTTTATACAGGCTTACAAGTCACGCACCAACATATGAAATTGGAAACTGAAATGACACCACAAATTAACTAACAAGCCCATTCTATTTAAATGAGGATCTTCACCAGCACATATTAATATTTTTACTTAAGTAAAAGTAAATAAGTACTTGCTTTTAAAAATACTTAAAGTATTAAAGTAAAAGTACTTGCTGAATGTATTAACTAATGCAATGGTCTACAATACCATTAAGTGTGCGTACTGTATGCATATTTTCTGTAATACATTAATAGTGTTGAGCCATTTTAATGAACAATGCTGCAGATAATGCATGTTTTTATTGTGTTTACTCTGTGACACAGTTCACACTTGGACTTTTGATTCTGTGTGTCAGAATTTCAGTGATGAGTTAAATACCATTAAGAAAGAGGAATGATTATACCTTTGAAAGTTTTTATTTAACACAAAATAAAACCAATGTGTCATTTTAACTGCAGTAAACACATTTAAGTAAAAGTTGTCTGTTTGAAAAAAGGAGCATTAGACACAACTAACAAAGGAATAAATCACTTCAACTGGTTTGTCATCAACTCTAGTTAAAATATTGGCCCTCATGCACGAACCGTTCGTACGCACAGACTTGTTCTTAAACTGCGTACGAGTGATTTAGGATCATTTGTGGCATTCAACAATGTTTTCGTATCCTACAATTTTTTTCAGATACAAACAAAATTTACGAGTGGTCCGGACCTGTCGTATATTTTAGGAGCGTCAGTCTGCTGTCATCCAGACGGAATTTCTCCACTAATAACTTCATATTTCGTTAGTTAGAAAATATTTAGAGTTTAAAAAAGTCACGCACCACAATTGTTCTTGACAATAGGTTCTGTTTGAAGTCGAATTATAATTTTAAATGTAATAATGACTAACGGATTAAAGTATTTAAATTAAAATCAATTTGTTATCAATGCCGTTTTCTAACACTACAATATCAATATGAAGATCTCAAACTGAAACCAACTTAAATTATGAATTACTTTAAGTTTAATTTGTCTCGGTAACGCAGACTTCGGTAACGCAGACTTTAGGTTGACCTCCTCCTGTTGCTGTCATAGAAGTCAGATAGCTCAATCAGTAAAGCGTTGCGTCACAGTGCAGAACCTTATGGGTTTGAGTCCCACATGGGACAACGTTTTTTTTTCTCCTTTTAATTCATTCCAGATTTAAAAAACACAAGAAAACTATTTACAATACAACAAGAAATGAAGCATAAAGTCTTTTTAATCTGGAATGAATAAATAATCTAAAGAAAGAAGGAAAAAAAAAATTAGTCATACCTCGTGGGACTCGAACCCACGAGGTCTCGATAAGCAGTGCGATGCTTTACCCAGTTTGCCACCAGGTCACGTGTATAGTTTAAGGTCCACATTTCTTATAAACAAACATTCTTTGGCTTTAGTTGGTCATTTACTCCCATGAGTGACGCTGCTAATAAGGACAGATTTTCTTTTCTTGACTTCAGAGAGCAGAACTTCAAACTCTGCACCGGTAGAGTTCTTCTTTTTTACTTTTCGCTGTCATTTTATGAACGAACACGTTTTGCCTCTGAGGCAGGAAACGTAGCCTTATATGGTGTTTTGAGGGGTGGGAATTATGTAAATAACCTCTCCGCGTGCACGCGCAGGTGGATGGAACAGGTGGGATCCATCAACTTTACGCAGCCCGTTTACACACTTTTCCTGTGGATAGAAGGGTTTGTTGAATCTGACGTGGCATGTTCGTACGAACGCTTCGTACGAACAAAAGTAGGAGAAATTTAGGATAAAAATACGAACATTTTCGTGAATGAGGGCCATTGTCTAGTCAATCTTGTAATGGATCAACAATGAACAATACTTTAACTTCCTGACAACATTTTCAAAACTTGGACCTGAGTGTCGAGACATTTGGAGAAATCTCTTGTCTCCTAACATCCCATGAACTGACACATTTTAATATTGCAGCAAGAATTTCTTGTTCAAGTTCAGAAGAAGTTGGTTTTCAAAGTTTTTGAGTCCATGTCTGGCTCTTTAGGGAGAGAGAATCTGTCCTGCTGTACTGAACAGTCTTTCAATAGTCTTTCAATAATATTTCAATAGTCTTTCAATAATATTTCAATAAAGCCATGGGTGTTGTGTATCTTCTGGATGAATCTTTGTGGTGGAATCCATTTTGTGTGTGTTAGTGGTGCTGTGGGTGCTCCCAGCTAAATGACTTATACACAAGAATATACATCATTGGTCCAGCTCTTCTTGAAGGCAGGTCTAATGTTACCTGTCCACTTTGCAGTGATTCAGTGGACCAACTCCCCTCTCAACATCAGTTACTTTCAAACTAACGACAAATCAAAAAGTTGCAACGTGAATGTAACTTGTAACTCAACACATTATAGAAATGTAGTGTAGTAGAAAGTACAGATACTTCATGTAAAATGTAGTGCAGTAAAAGTGAAAGTACCCACATTTAATTATACTTAAGTAAAGTACAGATACATATTACATCCCACCATTGCGTCTACGTATATATGTCTATGCTGTGGACAGCCTCCAATGCGAGTCACTGTGTTTATGAAGGAGTCTGCGATCACTTTTGGGTCATTGTTTGTGAAATATGCCTCCATTCACTTTATGTCAGCAAAATCCAGCAATGCAGCCAGCAATGCCTACAGCTTCAAGTTATCATTCATCATTTTACCACAGTTGTAAGACTGTTTTTTTGGTGTGTTTTTTTCTCAACGTGGCCCTAAAGCTCCTAATTCCCAGAGTTCACAGAAATAAATAGATAAATGCATGCTCAAGGAAAACTTCAAGCTCCACACAGAAAAGCAAACTTGCAACCATCTTACTGTGAGGCAGTGCCACCAAGAACAGTTTTTAAGACATTGTCACTGACAATAGTTACAGAGCTCTTGCAGGGATCTGGAACTTGTCTTGGACCCTTCTCAGTTTGTTTTTCTTTTGTCTAAATTGTGAAAAATCCTAGACAATGTCAGGGGTTAAGGGTTTGGCAACCTAAACTGTAGTAAAGATAATAAAATGAATAAATTGCAGTTAAACATACAATATTAAAACACTTTTGACTTTTGGAGTAGGCCGCCTGGTTGGGGACTGGGCTGTGGTTGGGATTTAGACCTTGGGGTGCAATTGGGGGCAGGGCCAGTGCTCTGGTTCTCCCGACGTCGTTCAGATTGTTTTGGGATCAAAGCTCCTGGTTGCAATGGCTGGTCCTTTGGCTGGGGTGGCTGCTGGGTTCCAGCAGGGAGTCATCTGTGGTTGTTTGTGTATGGCCGTTGGAAGTGTGTAGCTGCGATCAGGGGTGTGGCTTCATTTTTATGGGGAGCTGGTAGGTCGGCCTGGTGTGGGATTTGTGGTGGGGGTGTGCAATGTGTATGGGGGTGTGGGGGGAGGTTCTGGTGGTGTGACTGGGTGTCTCTGAGTCTGTGGTGTCGGGTTGGTGGGGTGCCTGGTTCTTGTGCGCTGGGCAAGCCTTCCTTTGAGGCTTCTCCCTGCTGCTCTGGCCCCCGGCATGGGGCCGGCCTATGGTCAATGTCGGGTGGGTGGGGCACACGTTGTGCTAGCACTAGGGTGGCTGGTGGGGTGTCCTTGACTTGGAGCGGGGAGTCAGCTCTGGTGCGGGTTCCTGGCTGGCACGGTCACATGTGTTGTTTCATGGATGAGTTGGACTGGAGTTACTGGCATTGGCCAGGTGGCTTCGTGGGCTCCCTGGTTTCCTACCCTGTTTGTCGCTCCATTGGGGGGATATCAGTCCTGTTGGTTGGGGGGGGGGGGTGCTGTGTGGGGTGCCATCCTTTTCAGATGTAGTTCAGCTGATATTTTGGTTGATTGGGTGGTGGTGGTGGGGCTGGGCTTGGTGAAGGTTGTCCCTGGGCTGGTGTTGCAGTGATGGTGATTTGTAGATATTTGTATGGTTGAGGGGCATGGTGGGAGCTGTCAACGCTAGGTGTCGGTCTCCTGCTGGGGATGCTTGGTGATGGGGGTTGATCCTGTCCTGGTGTTGGGTCGGGGCGTTCTGTGTGGAACCTGCTCTCCTCTGCTTCTCTCTGGGGGTGCGGTTGTCCGTGTTGGGGTACTGTCGGTGTTCTGGGCTTGGGGGTCACTGGGTGGCTGTGGCTCCAGTCTTCACTGTGTCGTCAATGTGTCCTGGGGGGCAGATCTGTGGAATTGAACACCCACTATTGAACATTCTTGTGGAGAAACCTTATGGTGGCAAGCATACTCACACACAAACACACACACAGGTGTTTATCAAATACACACAGTTGGGTTGCGGTGGACACTAAATATATCTTGTATTGTCATGTACCGGATACTTTCTAATGATGTTATACCAATCATTATACAAAGTATATGCATATGTTGTGTTACCTCAGCTTGAAACTTACACATGATGGTGTGTGGTTCTGTTATAACTCCAAACTTTTCAAAGTCAAGTCAAAGTCAACTTTATTGTCAGATCTGCAATATGTACAGTGCAGGACATACACAGGACCGAAATTGCGTTTCTCTCAGTCCCTCGGTGCAACAGTAAACATCTAAACATTGAAACACTGAAACATATAATAATAGACATAAGCATAAAAATAGTAAAACTAACACTGTCCTGTGTTTTTTTTTTTTTTTTGCATAGTGGTATAAAAAAAGAGTATAAAAAGTATAACTAAAATAAACTAAAGGTTTCTAGCATTGACATTTGCAAAGTGGCAAAGCAGCGAATGAGTCAATGTACACAGTATATGTATGAGGTAGTAGTTGATGTTGTTGTAGAGGCAAAAAGTGGCATATGCAGTAAGGCACATTGGGCATCCCTAAATAAGACCGTTCAGAGCACACTGTATATGTACCAGCAGTGGTGTAGATATTAAAGTAGTGTAAATAAATGTAAACAGTAGTAATTACATGTAAGCAGTAGTAATAAAAGTAAACAGTATTAATAAATGTAAACAGAGAATGTAAACAGTATTATGATTATAGGCAGTGATGTAATACAGACATTAGTGCAAGTATGAGAAGTAGTGCAAACTGTATGAGCACATGACCGAGAGTTTAGTGAAAACCCGTTTGGTGACACAGAGTCTAGTGTTAAAAACTTTGTGTTGAGTGATAATATGTGAGAAAGTTTTAGTGTTAAGGCAGTTCAAATGGGAGGGGAGGCAGAGCAGGCAGAGTGTTTAGCATTCTGACTGCCTGATGAACAGAGCTGTCTCTCAGTCTGCTGGTTCGAGCCTGGAGACTCCTCAGTCTCCTTCCTGATTCACAGTTGTTCATGGAATTGAGAAAGCCTCCCGGATGGGAGTCGAAACGTTTTTCTGTTACAAATAAAGTCCAGTTGATCTTGTATTGAACGCCTTTTTGATATATGCATATGTTGTTTGTTGTTTTGTTTTTTCTTCTGATTTGTCTTTTCTCTCTATGCAGATCTAGAGGCAGACTTCAATGATGTTGATTTGTGTCTCTCTCCTCTACTCCTATCTCCTTTTTTTCCCATTTAAAACATTTTCCACTTTTCTGCCTTTCTTTTCTTCGTCGTTTTTTGTCTAAAAAAGCTAAGTCTGGTCCTCTGGACATTCAAAAAAACAAAACAAAAAAGTAGAAATGTTTCGTCTTTCGTTCGTAAGACTTCCTCAGTCTGAGGCGCTGTATTCAGCTCAGTCTTATGCTGCATTCCAGTTGCCTCGTATTCTTGGAAACTGGGAAGTGGTAGTGACATCATTTCCCAAGCTACCACTTCAAAACATGTTCCGGTTATCCCAGTGGAAAATCAAGATGGACGCACGCTTTGTTTTTGTTGCTGTTTCCGAATATAATAAATTACTAACCAGATATGCACTCCTGACACAGAACATGTCCGAGGAGGATGATGACCGCCGAAGGTAATTGATTTAATATATATTTTTCTCTAATTCTTTAATGTAAATCGTTGGGAAAAAAGAAAAACTGGCTTCACAGCTAAGAAAACAAAAACAAACGTCTTCACTGTGTGATTAAATACAACAACATTTTAGAACTGTTATTTTAGTAAAAGTTTAGGTGTTTACTTACTGAAGACGCGAGTATCTGCCATCTTGAAATCGAAACTGGGGGCAGAAAAAATTCTCCCACTTTACGAGTGGGAGTTTACCACTAGAGCGGACAATACGAGGTAACTGGAACGCAACATTATAAATAGCACCCTCTCACAGTGGATCAACCAGTTTGCTGCTGACAGCCGAAACCAGCTGCTCACATGATCAAGGAGGACCATCAGCCTAACAATGGATCGTTAGCACCCTGATGGTTTTTTTTTGCTATTCACAGAGGGCTGAGCGATACTAGCAATTACAGCATTGTAAGAGGGGGGGACAGTTGAACCTGGAGGCCTCCACCTCTGTTTAATGATGGACGGTTTATTTTCACAAATATGGCCTCCTTTACTCCTCTCTCAAACCATTGTTCCTCTCTATCAAGGATGTGAACATCTTCATCCCTGAAAGAGTGAATGCTGGCCTGGAGTTGAGTGTAGACCGCAGAGTCCTGACCTGATGATGTTGATCTTCTGTGCTGGGCCATCCTTTTGGCCAGTGGCTGTTTAGTTTCCCTGATGTAAGACTGATCACCCTCCTGACACTGAACAGCATACACAATATTACTCTGTTTTGCCGGGGGACTGGATCTTTGGGATGAACCAGTCTTTGCCGTAATGTATTTTGGGGTTTAAAAGCCACTGGGACGTTGTGTTTAGAAAATAAACGTCTCAGTTTCTCTGAAACTCCTGAAACATCTGGAATGACCACTGGTCTGGGTCTGGGTTCCTTCTTTTCACCTGATGGCTGGCTGGAGTCCTGTTTGGGTTTCTTCTCTGATTTCAGGAAGGCCCAGTTAGGATATCCACATTTCTCTAGAGCCTGTTTTGTGTGGGATTTCTCCTTCTGTCTGGCTCTTGAGTTAGGGGGACGCTGTCTGCTCTGTGATACATTCATTAAACAAATGAAGAATATTTATAAGAAATCATTTGTACCACCTGCAGTAATGTTAAAAAAACTAAACAGACAACGCTTAATTGTGTTAAAGTCAGAGTCAGAGTCAGAGAGTCTTTATTGTCATTTGCACCACATGTGGTACATATGATGAAAACGAGATTATGTACACAGGGTCCCAGTTACATCCAACGACAAATGCAAGAGAAAAACAGTAAATTATGATAAAGTGGTTTTTATGTGCATTTTTAAAATTGTATGTGTGTTTCTGAAGGTGAAATGTGCAGGAGCATACCGAAGGATAAATTTTTTTCTACAGTTGTTGTAGACAACAAAGTTAATCTTATCATATCTTATCTTATTTTATCTTATCTTGTCTAGTCTTGTCTCCTTTCATCTTATCTTATCTTATTTTATCTTGCCGTATCTCATCTTGTCTCATCTCATCTTATCTCACCTTTTCTTATTTTATCTTGTCTCGTCTCATCTCCTCTTGTCTTGTTTGTTCTCGTCTCATCTTTTCTTATCTTGTCATGTCTCGTCTCATCTCATCTTATCATCTTATCTGGTCTTGTCTCGTCTCATCTAATCTCATCATATCTAATCTCATTTTATCTTATCTCAACTCATCCTATCTTATTTTATCTCATCTTATTTTATCTCATCTTATTTTATCTCATCTTATCTTTTCTTGTGCTGTTTTTTCTTGTCTCATCATATCTCATCTCATCTTATATCCTTTCATCTCATCTGATCTCATCTATTTTGTCTTATTTTGACTCGTCTCATCTGATCTCATCTCATCTTATAATTTTTTTGTCTTGTCTCATTTTTTCTCATTTTGCCTTGTCTAGGTATATTGGTAAGGAGGATCTCAGATATGATCAGAACCTCACTAGCTTATTACAGAAGAACACAGAAGTCACATTTACTGCAGAACTTCCATGTATTCCACTTTATATACTTTGTAGATAAATTTAAAATGTTTACAATTCTTTTTTTTCAACACCAACTGCCCTAACTTCAAGCACATTTTAGTTGTGAAAGCCCAAGCTCAGTTTGTTTCTCATGCTTATATTTTCTCTGTCCATTTATTGTGGACCTCTTTGGCATGGCTAAATGAACTCATGGGATATTGCCCTTCAGCAAAAATGTTCCAGCCCCTTTAACAAATCTGCAGATGTTGGTTTGGGAGCATTATCATAATTAAGCTCCAAGGAAGAGCTCCTTACATTCTGTTCCTTTTTGAAAATTTCATTCAAATCCCTCAAATTATGAACACAAAACCTTTTCCCCAATGCTCTCCGCTCCGGTCTTAGATTTGAACTGGAGAAGAGACTTCGGCGGTTTTTCAAGAACTAAAATTCAATCTGCCACAAGTCTAATGTGTTCTCTATGCGCCGCCTGCTTTTGGAGACAGCTCAGACGCTGCTCTGCAGTCTCTTTCCAAGAGAGAGCACTCTCATACTTGGGAGTTTTGGCATAACACTACATTACGGTAGATATCTTGATTAATTAGGGATAAGTTGGTCATCTTTTGATTTATCTCACTTTATCTCAGTAAATAAAATAAATTTGGATTTGAGGGTGCAAAACACCAAAGTTCATGTTAGATGATCTGAAGTGAAGCTATCCAATTTCCTGTATAAAATAAGCATGCACAGTTCATTATCCCCCTTTTCATGCCCTGTCTAGATTTTGGCATTGCTACGCATTTGGGAAACTCTGGAAGGAATTATATTGTACTAAAGTTAATCAGTATTATTAAGTAATTTGTTGCAAATTATTAGAAACTAATATAATTAGAACCAGAACCATCAGTAAATCAGTAGAGTGGGAAGGTTCAAATGATAATGCTCCATCTTGTTCTTAAGTGAAAATTCTGCTTTGAATATTTTTTCAGGGTTCACTGTCCAGGTAATCAAAAAATTATAATATTGTAAAAAAAAAAAAAACATGTGTTTGTTTACTCTGATGCATGCTCAATAATCCAGGTAGAAAAATCCCAAAAAGCTAAGTCTGGTCCTCTGGACATTCAAAAAACAAAACAAAGCAAAAAAAACTGTAGAAACGTTTCGTCTTTCGTCCGAAAGACTTCCTCAGTCTGAGAAGCTGAGTTCAGCTCAGTCTTATAAATAGCACCCTCCCACAGTGGATCAACCAGTTGGCTGATGACAGCCGAAACCAGCTGCTCACATGATCAAGGAGGACCATCAGCCTGACGATGGATCGTTAACACCCTGATGGTTGTTTGCTATTCACAGAGGGCTGAGTGATACTAGCAATAACAGCATTGTAAGTGGGGGACAGTTGAACCCGGAGGCCTCCACCTCTGTTTAATGATGGACGGTTTCTTTTCACAAAGATGGCCTCCTTTACTCCTCTCTCAAACCATTGTTCCTCTCTATCAAGGATGTGAACATCTTCATCCCTGAAAGAGTGACCGCTGGCCTGGAGATGAGTGTAGACCGCAGAGTCCTGACCTGATGATGTTGATCTTCTGTGCTGGGCCATCCTTTTGGCCAGTGGCTGTTTAGTTTCCCCGATGTAAGACTGATCACAGCCCTCCTGACACTGAACAGCATACACAATATTACTCTGTTTGTGCCGGGGGACTGGATCTTTGGGATGAACCAGTCTTTGTCGTAATGTATTTTGGGGTTTAAAAGCCACTGGGACGTTGTGTTTAGAAAATAAACGTCTCAATGTCTCTGAAACTCCCGCAACATACGGAATGACCACTGGTCTGGGTCTGGGTTCCTTCTTTTCACCTGATGGCTGGCTGGAGTCCTGTTTGGGTTTCTTCTCTGCTTTCAGGAAGGCCCAGTTAGGATATCCACATTTCTCTAGAGCCTGTTTTGTGTGTGATTTCTCCTTCTGTCTGGCTGCTGAGTTAGTGGGGACGCTGTCTGCTCTGTGATACAGAGTCCTGATGACTCCTAACTTGTGCTGACAAGTTAGGAGTCATCAGGACTCTGTATCACAGAGCAGACAGCGTCCCCACTAACTCAGGAGCCAGACAGAAGGAGAAATCACACACAAAACAGGCTCTAGAGAAATGTGGATATCCTAACTGGGCCTTCCTGAAAGCAGAGAAGAAACCCAAACAGGACTCCAGCCAGCCATCAGGTGAAAAGAAGGAACCCAGACCCAGACCAGTGGTCATTCCGTATGTTGCGGGAGTTTCAGAGACATTGAGACGTTTATTTTCTAAACACAACGTCCCAGTGGCTTTTAAACCCCAAAATACATTACGACAAAGACTGGTTCATCCCAAAGATCCAGTCCCCCGGCACAAACAGAGTAATATTGTGTATGCTGTTCAGTGTCAGGAGGGCTGTGATCAGTCTTACATCGGGGAAACTAAACAGCCACTGGCCAAAAGGATGGCCCAGCACAGAAGATCAACATCATCAGGTCAGGACTCTGCGGTCTACACTCATCTCCAGGCCAGCGGTCACTCTTTCAGGGATGAAGATGTTCACATCCTTGATAGAGAGGAACAATGGTTTGAGAGAGGAGTAAAGGAGGCCATCTTTGTGAAAAGAAACCGTCCATCATTAAACAGAGGTGGAGGCCTCCGGGTTCAACTGTCCCCCACTTACAATGCTGTTATTGCTAGTATCACTCAGCCCTCTGTGAATAGCAAACAACCATCAGGGTGTTAACGATCCATCGTCAGGCTGATGGTCCTCCTTGATCATGTGAGCAGCTGGTTTCGGCTGTCATCAGCCAACTGGTTGATCCACTGTGGGAGGGTGCTATTTATAAGACTGAGCTGAACTCAGCTTCTCAGACTGAGGAAGTCTTTCGGACGAAAGACGAAACGTTTCTACAGTTTTTTTTTTTTGCTTTGTTTTGTTTTTTGAATGTCCAGAGGACCAGACTTAGCTTTTTTGGATGTGTTTGTTTGTTAATTTTTTTCGTCAGTCATTTCATAAAGTGAAACTCATATATTACATAGATTTGTTACACAAACGGTGAAATATTTCAAGAAGGAAGGCTTCTTTGGCCTTCCTCTGTGTCTTTTTCCTGGCAGCTGCATTTCTAACATCCTTCTACCAATATACCCACTGTCCCTCCTCTGGACATGTCCAAACCATCTCAGTCTGGCCTCTCTAACTTTATCTCCCAGTTGTTCAACATGTGCTGTACCTCTGATGATCTCATTCCTGATCTTATCCATCCTTGTCACTCCTAAGGAGAACCTCAGCATCTTCATTTCTGCTACTTCCAGTTCTGTCTCCTGTCTTTTTGTCCATGTCTCTGTCTCCAGACCATACAACATAGCTGGTCTCACCACTGTCTTGTAAACTTTTCTTTTGACCTTTGCTGACACCTTTTTGTTATATTAAATGGAAGTACCCGGAATAGAACACCAGAACTGAACAGAGAAACCCAGACTCGGATAAGATTTACAGTGTTTATTTACAAATGTGAAAATACTGGTGACACGTCAAGTCCTCTGGAACATGGTTGCCTGGAGAAATGGAGGAGAGGGTCAATGGCTTGTAATGGAATGGAAAAACTGTTCAGAATCATTCAGTCACTGGGATGGTGGAGATGTGAGGTGAGGATTCTTTGTCAAGTTAGTATTTAGAGATGGTGGTGGAGATGGTTGGCAAGTGGTGGAAGGTATCCAGCAGCTGAAAGGGTACAGGAGGAACAGGAGTCCACGAAGAGTCCAGAGCAGGGCGTAATCCAACCAACTCTGAGGAGTCGTGTAAACAGAAGGAAACAGAATTTTACTCACAGAGTAATACTAGGATTAAACTGGCTAGAACTAATCACTACCGTAGGCAGATCAATGTCCCAGCACTGAAGAGTGTCTCCTGAGTCTTCTTATAGTCCTCCTGAAGGTAAAAGTTGATTACTTGCAGCTGGAGCCAATTAGAGGTGCTGATGAGAGAGGAGATGCCTGGTGCAGGACAGAACTCCTACACTTTTTGTCACAAATCACTCCTGAAACTTTTCTCCATCCACTCCATCCTTCTTAGACTATCTTCTTTACCTCTTTACCACACTCCCCATTTCCATGGACAGTGGACCCCTAGTACGGTACTTGAAGTCCTGCACCTTTGTGACCTTGGAGCAGAGGTCACACTGGCCTCCCTCTCGTTCACACACATGTACTCTGTCTTACTACAGCTGACTTTCATTCCTCTTCTTTCAAGTGCATACCTCCACCTCTCCAAGTTATCTTCCACCTATTCCCTGTTCTCACCACAGATCACAATGTCATCTGCAAACATCATAGTCCACGAGTATATCCACCTTACGCCTCATCTGATAGTCGGTCTATCACCAGAGCAAACAAGAAGGGGCTCAGAGCCGATCCTTGATGCAATCCCACCTCCACCTTGAAGCTATCTGTCACTCCCAGCACATCTCACCACTGTCCTGCTGTCTTCATACATGTCCTGTACCAGTCTAACATACTTCTCTGCCACTCCAGATTTCCTCATGCAATACCACACCTCCTCTCTTGCCACCCTGTCATATGCTTTCTCTAAATCCACAAAGACACAATGGAGTTCTTTCTGACCCTCTCTGTACTTCTCCATCAGCATTCTCAAAGCAAATATGGCATCAGTGGTTTCTTGTCATGAAACCATACTGTTGCTCACAGATTTTCAGCTATCATCTAAGTCTTGCTGCCACAACTCTCTCCCAGATCTTCATTGTGTGACTCATCAACTTAATTCCTCTGTAGTTGCTACAACTCTGTACATCACCCTTATTAAAAAAAAAGGGCACCAGCACACTTCTTCTCCATTCCTCAGACATTTGTTTTGTCAATATCTGTAATGCATAATCATCAAAATTACAAAAAATAGGAGTCAGAGTTTCTTTATTTGTCATTCACACCCCATATGGTACATGTGGTGGAACAAAACTGTTTACACTGGGTCCCAGTTACATCCAACAATAAAATGTAAAAGAAAAACAGTAACAATATCTAAGATATGAACTAAGAAAAACATGAACTAAAAATATGCTAAGCACTAATATAAAAACAATACGCCGAACAGCAGCACAAGCATGAGTCTTTGTGAGCAGATGAGTACGAATGAACACAGCAGCATGAAATAACTCAGCAGCATGTATAGTCAGCAGCACATATCATAAGCAAGTGGAATTATAGTGATTTTTATTCACAGCTATTATTCTGGTTAGAGATTCATGAGTCTAACAGCCTCAGGGTAGAAGCTGTTCCTCAGTCTTGTGGTTCTACACTTAAAGCTTCAGTATGTAGCTTTTTTTATGAACATATTTCTTCACTCTGTCACTACCTCCTGACAGACTGATGTTAGCCAGGTAATCTCTGAAAAAAAATTAAAAAAATATTGTCCCCTTGCTTCTCCAGGTGGTAAATAAGCATTTCTAAAAAGAAAAGGTGACCCGCCATTTTCCAGCCAATAAAAACAGAGTTTTCCAGCCAATAAAAACAGAGTTTCAGCCAATAAAAACAGAGCTTGAATTTGAATCAGCCAATAAAAACAGAGCTTGAATTTGAATCAGCCAATAAAAACAGAGCTTGAATTTGAAATTCAACAGACCACAAGGGGGCAGAGCCATATATGGCTCTGAGGGGGAGGGATCAGAATGCTTTGCCTGTTGAAAATATTTCTAAGTGCTGCAGTTCTACAGAAACTGCATACTGAACCTTTAATGCTCTTCAACCTCCTTCCTGAGGGGAGCGGGGCAAAAAGTGTGTGTGCTGGGTGAGTGTGGTCCTTCATGATGCAGGTGTCTCTCTTCCTACATCTGGAGGTGTAGATGTCTGTGATGGTAGGGAGACTGACTCCAACATCTTCTGTGCAGCCTTCACCACTCTCTGCAAATCTTTTCTTTCTGCAGCTGTGCATCCTCCATGCCACACGTTGATGCTGGAGCACAGGATGTTAAATATTTCAATTTGTGTAATTAATCTATATAATATTGGAGTTTCACTTTCTGAAATGATTGACAGAAAATTTGAACTTTTTCACAATATGCACATTTTTTTAGATGCATCTGTAGTGGCTGTGAGTTGCTGCAGACATTTTGCTTAAAGCTATTTATTTTAATCTCTTCTTTTAAGCTTGGTAGAATTTTTATTTCATATGTATCAAACAATAACTTTTGTTGTTCAGCCTTTTAAGTGTCAATGACTCCATACTTGTTTTAGCACGTATAAAGTTGCTTTACTTTGCTGTTGGATACAACTGTGGCATTCAGTATGTGGTTATCAATACCTATTATTAAGTGTGTTTTCTCTCTTTTTTACCTTTAATGACTGGGAAAGTCTTACTCTGTGTGGAGTCGTACATTCTTTTGGCTAACCACCTGTAATAGAGATGCCCTTCATTTAAAAAGACCTGCCTATGAACACCTTGCAGCTCTTTTCAAAAAGCAGTGCACATGAAGTCAGCAATTAGAGCCTGAAAATGGACACCTTTCAACGGCTACACTCAGCATCAAAGGCCAACACTGGAGCTCTTGTCATAAAATGGCCTGCTCTGGTTACTCCCTGTTTGACTTTCTAGCCAGTTTGTCACCGTCATGATTCATACTTCTTTTCTTCTTCCTCTTTTTTTCTCCTGAAAGAGGTTTCTTGTTGTGCCTGTAGTAAAACATTATGAAAGTTCAATCATCCGGCCTTTGGCTCACTACACAGGAATAGCTGCAGCAGTTGTGCAGGTGGATGTATGATTTTTTTTAGCTATGGCAGAGTATGATTTAAAGTGGTTTATTTATGTTGCTGCAAAATAAAAAGCCCATTAGAAAAATTTATAAATAAAATGCTTTGTTTGTCTCTTGGGATGTTCAGGGTTCTCATTTTCTTACATTTTAATTTTTTTATCTTTATCATTCATGTCATGGAGCAGTTGCATGACAAATGTTGTGGGTTAAAACAAAACAAAAATAATACATTAGAAGTTTCAAAAAATATGATTAAATAAAAGTATTTACTTTTATTTATACAGGTAATATTAGCAGTCTCATTGACAAGATAGATATGTAACACAGACACAGGACATTTTAAAGTCAGTTAAAAACCATTGGGAGGTGGGGGGTTGGATTTGGACAGGTACACACTTGGTTGGGAGCTAGATACTTATGGCTCCTTGTAGCAGAGCACCCTCCTAAAACAAGGGAAAGATAAATACAAACAGATAATACGAGACATACGTCAATAACAAAATTGTTTTTTGTTCTCCTAGTTTGAACACTTTCAGCAGAAATATCACATAATTTCTTTTGAAGTACTTGTGTGTTACAAACTGGTGTAATGTAAAGGTGATACATTGAATTAGTGATCACTTGAACTGATGTAAAGTTTCTGGGAATGGAGTTGTTTTAAAATGGCAATAATCCAGTTAGGTCTTGGCCCAGCTTCGACTAGTCATTAGCTTGACTCCTTTTCTCCAAACTGCCATTATTCAAAATGCTATCTACAACAGGTAAGATGTTAACTGTTTATAATTTTTCCACTGGTCTCCACTTAAAACAATCTGAACTCTTCGTTTTAATTATTTTCCTTTGTAAATTGCATTTTCTCTTTAGGGCAGCAAGTTGCCTCAGTTGGTAGAGCTGTTGCTGCTCAGTGAAAAGGTTGCCAGTTCAAATCCCAGCCCGGGACCTTTCTGGGTGTAGTTTGCATGTTCTCTCCGTGCATGCGTGGGTTTTCCTCTGGCACTCCGGTTTCTTCCCACAAACCAAAAACATGTATGCTAGACTGATTGATGACTCTAAATTGTCTCAGGTGTGAGTGAGAGAGTGAATGGTTGTTTGTCTCGTTTGTCTCTGTGTGTCCCTGTGGTGGACTGGATACGATCCAGGATGTTCACTGCAGTCACGTGCGGTCAGGGGAGGCAAGTGAGGCCACGCCTCACCTGTCATCATGGAAAGAAAAATATTTAAATTGAAAAAATAAATGTAATTATTGTATTTATCCTTTGATTTGTACTATAAACTTATTTTACTTAAAACTAAACCAGTTTGGTTATTTTTCATTCAAAATCACCTATTTTTCATATTTAGCGTTCAAATACTGAGATGAGACGTGCAGACGTGCGCAGAGAGGCACCGGCTACTGCGCTTCACCGATTGCGCAATCACTCGGCTGACGTGTTGCATGCTGCAGTGTGAGCCCGTATTCCTGCACCTTTTATGTCGCTATTAAAATGCCCAAATACTTTTGCTATATAAACTACATTTCTATATCTAAAAAAGCTAAGTCTGGTCCTCTGGACATTCAAAAAACAAAACAAAACAAAGCAAAAAAATAATAATAATTTGTAGAAACGTTTCGTCTTTCGTCCGAAAGACTTCCTCAGTCTGAGATGCTGTGTTCAGCTCAGTCTTATAAATAGCACCCTCTCACAGTGGATCAACCAGTTGGCTGATTACAGCCTGAAACCAGCTGCTCACATGATCAAGGAGGACCATCAGCCTAACGATGGATCGCTAGCACCCTGCTGAGTGATACTAGCAATAACAGCGTTGTATCCACCTCTTTCCCGAAAAACTCATGTGGGCTGCCATGACAGTCCTGTGCCGCCCCCTCCCGGAAGTGTACATCCGGCGGAAGTCCTGTAGCGTGTGTTTTGCTGTGAAATACATGCCGGGACAACAGTTTATTTCCTCTCGTTTTTTTATTTTTTTGGGTTGTTTCTTGTTGGGTTAGAAGGTGTTACAGCCCGTTATACGTTTTAGCAACGCGCTGTTGTAAACGTGAAGGATTTATCTCCATTGGTGGAGTTGACAGCAGCTCCTTCATCTGTCTGAGTTTGGCTCGGACCTGCTGTCGAGACGTCGCGCTCCGATCAACTTTAGTTCGGTAAACAAAATATTCTATATACATAATTTTGTGAAACTATGTCAGAACAATATCAGAGTATAACCGTCTGTTTAGTAGCTGTTTTTTTTTTTTTTTCTTCATGATTTAGGGTCTACTGCTGTGGTTAGCTGTGGTTAGCTTAGCATGTCGCTACTTTACATGCTAACTTCCAGACGTACAACAATCACAACAAATGTCTGGTTCTGGTCCTTGTTGAGCCTGGACTTTTTTTGGCTGTGTGTTATTTTAGTTAAACTGTTATTTAGCTGGTTAGATATGATTGAGACAGTTTACACATCTTTTTTCCAAGACAGACCGGGTCAACAATGACTAGGCCTCAAAACCTGACCCGTCATTAAACCAGAGTTATTAAAGCACATTTAAAATAATGATGTTAATTAAAGAGGAGAAAAGTGCACATGAAGCTACATTTGTACTAACATGTGAGTAAATAAAGCATTTACTTAACAAATCTGTCATTAAATAATATAACTATGTGTGTGTTATACACACATGTTTATATTATTTATATTTATTTATATTAGTTTATGACAGATCTGTTAAGTAAATGCTTTATTTACTCACATTTTAGTACAAATACTGTACTGCACACACTGTCTATGACAAGACAAGTTTTCTTTTTCTACTTTACAGAAGAGTGAAGTGCCGTGATCCATCCAGAGATAAGATCCTACATCTGGGTCCAGTCTCAGATCCTAGACCTGGGTCCAGTCTCAGATCCTAGACCTGGTTCCAGTCTCAGATCCTAGACCTGGGTCCAGTCTCAGATCCTAGACCTGGGTCCAGTCTCAGATCCTAGACCTGGGTCCAGTCTCAGATCCTAGACCTGGTTCCAGTCTCAGATCCTAGACCTGGTTCCAATCTCAGATCCTAGACCTGGGTCCAGTCTCAGATCCTAGACCTGGGTCCAGTCTCAGATCCTAGACCTGGGTCCAGTCTCAGATCTACACCTTGGATTCCTGAGGAGTTGGCTGCAATCGGACGGTTCCACATGAACAGGGATCTGTTCCAGTTTGCTAGTCTCATCATTGCTTGTTGAATTGTTTTTGATCTGAGCCAATTCATTTTCATTAAGACAAAACCACCTACAGTTCTCATATTGTACAGTATTCAGTTTCAACTGTTTTAAATGTATAATTATGGCTTTTATTCTGAACTTTGTCAGTCTCCTGGATGATGAAAACTTATAAGCAAAATTAATATTTTTGTTTTGCACATGTGAATTAAAAACACTGGCCTAGAACAATCAAGACTTTTAGTTTTTATTTATGTGTATTAGAATGAGTAGTACGAGTTACATCACAATTAAACTACTTCACATTATTAGACATTGAACAGTATTTTAATTATTGAAATAACAACAAAATGAACAAATGTAATTGAACAGCAGATTTATTTATAGAAGATTTTATTTTAACTCATTTGTTGCTGTGTACGACTGCACAAGATTCTGGACCAAGTCGAGTTTCCATCCATCTCCTGGGAGTCTGCTGGTGATTGAAGATTCTACGACCTGACAGAGTACCTTAACACAGAAATGTTTAGATATGGAGTAAATGATTTCTATGTTTCTCTTTTGTATATATACTCTACACCATGAATGTTTTTGTTGAAAAGCTTATGTAATAGAGTATGTATGATGCAATCAACTGAAAAATGACTTCTTTTTTGTTTTATTCAACCACAATTTAACAGGTAGGTTCTTCTTCAAATGGCAACACATGATTTTCTCAAAACAACAATGTACATATTTCATATTATCTTGTCTTTGAAGATTGCAGAAAATATAGAACTACTTTATCATCAACTTGTTAATTAATTAAACAGCATGTGTTTCAACTTTGTACATTTTACTTGTGACATTTTCAACAAATTTTCTATTAAATGTCTGCTTTCATTCACAGCACAGACTTGAACTCTGACTATATTAATGTCTGGCTGTGATCTAAATATTCTGATATCCAGATAAGTGATGTACCTTCCACAGTGTGTCCAGTCAGCCTGTCCGTGAGCAATGAGATAAGACTTTAACTGTGCCTCAACTGAGCAGTGACAGGTGAGGCACAGTTAACATCTTATCTTCACAGCTTTTTAAAACATCCTTGGAATGTATCCACCTTTGATGTGCTGCCATGCACGTCAGGTAAAGGTAACTTATGTGTAAAAAAAGAATTAAATCGCTAGCAAGTGTGTTACACTACAACAGTAAACAATAGCGCGGGGCCGCGGGCAGAAGTACAGATCCGGCTTCCGCTATGCATTATGGGTAGTCGTGGGAAATCGAAAATAAGGTGGATAAGGGGGACAGTTGAACCCGGAGGCCTCCACCCCTGTTTAATGATGGACAGTTTCTTTTCACAAAGATGGCCTCCTTTACTCCTTTCTCAAACCATTGTTCCTCTCT